>VUQH01088149.1:0-23490 GCA_015106775.1 Etroplus canarensis
ACAACATGTGTATTGTGGATATTATCTTCCAAGTGAATACAGGTGTTCAGATTTTATCCATCAGCACTAAGCACCAGTGTCTATTGTGTACACAGACGGACTGTATGAGCAGGAGGGTTGTGTGGTGCAGTGATTAGGGTGTTCTGGACGAGTCAGGGGGGAGTTGTTGTGTTCGGGGAGCAGAGGCTGCCCTATAATTAACCCTCTCGCTGTCGCTCCCACAGTACAGATGGTGCCTGAAGCCCATATGGCCTCTAATCCTGTCATTGGCATTCTGCTCTTTGAGCTACCCCCTACCCTTCTACTGCAGCCCCCACCCTCACATCCTCACCCCTTTCTGTTGAAGCTTCCTTCAAAATCAGGAAGATAAAACTGACCACAGGAATTACTTTTGAAATGTGAGAATAAATTATAAAGTGGTTAATTACAGACAGAGCCATCTATGTATAGATATGTTAAATATGAATGACTCTTATATGATTAACATTGAAGTTTAATAATTACCATGATTGTCTCATTGCTCCTGCTCCAGAGTAAGAGTTCTTTAGGAAGTTTGCGCACAGTTTGTATTACAAACAATACCGTTTGTCTGTTTATTCATCCATAAAGCAACCAAATACACTTTACTTTAGGCTTATTGTTTGATCAGCCATAAGTCAGAATTAACGCTGCTTTTCAAGGGCAGCTGTTGGAGGATTACCTGCTCTGCTCTTTCAGAGATTCTGTTTTTCAATCCTGCAGTTCATCTCAATCTTTGATGTTCTTTGATCAGGTTAGGGGGGATGGAGAGAATCAGTGTTTATGCCGACTTTTCCCTCATATGATTTTGGGACAAAGAAGCCCCCTAATTAGCTTAGATTGGAGGCAGATGGGCCAACCTGGACTGACCCTCGTGCACCACAGTCAGGCTTCCTAATTACATTTCCATCACAATAACCTCTGCACGCTGTTCACCCCTTGCTTTCTGACCTCCACTCTCTCCTCCTGTTTTCACCCTTTCTCTCACTTCCTTTGTTCTAGCCACTGCTCCCTTCTGCGTCCTCCTCCCCATTTTCTTCCCCTCCCTCTGTCACGTCTGTCACCATCTCTTTCAGCAAACCTCCTTGACAAAATCTATATTTCTTCTATCTTTTCTAGCATGCTGTGAAGAATCAAAAAACAAAGAGTGAAATTTGTTGGGGTCTGCTCACCTTGATTGTTTTAGTCTGCAATTTGAGACCGTTGAGTGTGTTAATAGCCTTGTCTGCATCATTTGGGTCGACATAGTTTACAAAGCCATATCCCAAACTCTGTCCTGGAGACAAAGAAAGAGATACAGATGATGCCTGAAATTCTAAAAAAAAAAATAAAAAAAAAAAATTAAAAAAATGTAGTGTAAATATAGTTTTCAGCAGAAAAAAGTGTTGTACCTGTTATCTTATCTCTGACTAGCTTGCAGGACTCAATCTCTCCAATGCTACCAAACAAACTTTTAAATTCTTCCTGGGTCATGTTCTGAGGCAGATAGTTGACGATCAGGTTGGTTTTGCTGTCATCTGTGGAGCCATTTGTACTAATGACTGGACCGTTAGGCAGACTGGTTCCGCTTGGACCGTTGGACACCTGGGTTTCCATGGTGCTGATTATCTGCTGAGGGAGAGGGTGGAGTTAGATTAATAATTCACAAAGAGACACAGTGAGACACAGCACTGATCTACAGTGATTTAAATATAATATTTATCAGGCCATATTACAAATGCAAATATAAGCATCCGCACAGACTGTCCACTTTGTCACTGTCAACAGGAAAGGTCAGGAATCAGCATTGCTAAAATGGAGATGGATACAAGCTCTGATTTATTATCTCCCTACCCCCACTGCACCCCATATTTCCTCTCTGCCTCTGGTCCTGCAGATGTCACGGTCCCTTTTTCCTTACTCCTCCTTCCCCTCCCCCTACTCTCTTCCAGGGTCAAACACCATTACATCATTACACAGAGATGGATAATACTGATGTGGTGCATGAGGCTGCAAGAGACTGGGGGAGTTAGGAGTGGCAGAGACTGAGATTATGGACAAAGGAAAGAAAGCAAAAATGTTACGGTTTGGTTAAAAGATAAATTAGGATTACATGTTTCTCTTTGTGGTCAGCTGACAGTGGCCTAAGACTATGGGTTAGAGTACAGTACTGTGTTTTTGTATGTAGAGTTGGCCTGGTGTGCACCATGTTGCTTAATTTTAGCCACATGGGATTTCGAGGAACATCTGTTTGGTCACAAATAAAACTTCCCGCATTATTTTCCACCCACTCACAAGCAACATCTACTTCTTTGTATTTAGATTAACATTTCTAGCATAAGTCTGTTTAAATTAAACTACATTAAATTAATGTACAGTCTGAAATTTCTGTGATGTCATATATGTGCCTCTATTTTTATTCATTTCTTTGAATTAGAGAAGAGTTTATGAGAGTATGAAGAGTATGAACCACTTTTATTTTTGCATTTTAAATGCTCATATTAAATATAATTGCATTTACTTTTTTATTTATTGACAAAAATATTACATTTTATTTGATTCCCTTCACTTGTCAAAATAAATGTAAGAGTGTGGATCTGCTTGTTGAGTCATAAAATTATAACCTTTATAACGTGGCTCTGCGGTGCATTAGCATTATATTTTTGAATATACGGTTTCATATTTATGCACTTAGCTAACTCCATAAACTGTCTGAATAAATAGTGCTTGGTTGGTGGTGAGGCTAAAATGTAAATTTTGATGTCAGAGTGGTGAATTGAGCTGCAGCAGATCTCTAACTGGGTGGGTGTAATGGAAGTCAAGAGGGAGAAATGAATCTTCTCTTGGAGGCTTATAGTGTGGTCCAATAAAATTATATTCAGGGAACTTTCCAACCTTCATAGAGAACTTACTGTAGGTGCCCCTACAGAAACATTCACATGGTAATTATGGCTTCTTGGATCATATCCTCTTAATGCATAGTCAATAGTATTTTTCTTTGTTTATAAATCTAGGATGTATAACGGACAGTTATCAGTTATCCTGTTAGAATTTTAATTTAATTTGTTTTCATCTCACATCATATCTTCTTCTTCTTTCAGCTGCTCCCGTTAGGGGTCGCCACAACGGATCATCTGGTTATGAATCCGCATATTTGATTTGGCAAATTTTTTACGCCGGATGCCCTTCCTGACACAACCCTCACCATTTACCTGGGCTTGGGACCGGCACTAGAAGTACACTGGCTTGTGGGCCCCTGTGGCTGGTTTTTTCACCTCACACCATATATTATTGTAAAATGTTTTGGGTGTTAGGACTCACATAACTGAAAGGACTCATTTTTTCATATGTGTTTTTGGATGTATGTGCCATTATATGAGCTCTTCTCCTTTTTCTGGTGCCTATGAATAGATCTGTCTAATGAAGCCTGCTTTTTCCCTCATCTCTGTGACCAACTGTCTTGCTTTGAGCCTCACCTTGACTCAGGTTGCCCAGGTAACAGCCCCTCAAAGACTGCATTGTTTCAAATGGTTGAAAAGCTTTTTTACTGTAGGCTGAGTGTGTGTCTGTTCTCATTAGGAGCATACAGGTTAGACATTTGTCTGTCTTGTATTCTATGTATTATGTGGCTTTGTAGAATCAGAAAATATCAGTAAGTCAGATTGATAATGACAAGGGGAGAAGCACCACAGTGACGGAGTTAAAGCAACCTAAAAATAAAATACTTCAATGATACATCTACACACAAAGGGTAAAAGACATAAAATAGCAGTCTGTCACGTAAAGGTTTTGATGCCCGTCTAAAATGCCATCTAAATATCATTTGCATGCCCCCGTAAATGCTGAGCTACATGTCTTGACAAAATAAGGTGGAGTCAAGCAGTAATGTTATTCATTGTAATAATAACCTGGTACACTGTTGTGTGATGTGATGCATTTGACTAACAGAAATACAAACAGCTGAATGTGTCCCAAATATGACAAAGGCATTTTGAAGGAGAAAAAAAGCATATTAGGGCAAATTTGACTCGCCAACGAAAATAACCCTCAGCATGGCAGAGCACACATTTCCAGTGAACAGTGTGAAGTTATATAATTCACAGAGCCACTGAGGAAGGGCTGGGCTCAGAGATTGGCTGACACAAGCAGCAACTAAGATTAAGATTTCCATACAGAAACTGAGAGAAACAGCATGCTTGTACATGTTTTGAAATAAAAAGAATATTTAGGCTGTCATATTTTATCTTTTACACCAAGAACAAGAAGCAACTAGTTTGGGTTGCAGTAACCCAATTACTTTGTAAAACATAGTAATAACTGAGATGGGTGTACAGCGGCATGAATGCTCTACGTATACACATGCTGCTGAGGTTTTTAATGACTGGTGGCAAATACAAAGTTCATTCCAGGGCTTCCCTTTCACAGTTATGTCCTAATTGTGTAAATATGGTCCACATCCTTTTTTGCACTTCACTGCACATTTTTTTTCGTCGACATATTTCTGAATTACTGTCTGAAAAATGATGAAATGAGCCAAAGAAAGAATGTTTTCAAAAATATTTTGTTATGGTAGCTGTGTGTCCCCACTGCTTTCTTCTATTTTGGGGTTCTGTGAGATCTCCCTTAATATTTAATGTACTGCATCAGCATCGCCTACACATGGTCCCAGACTTGCACGCAAACAAGAGTCCTGCCTCCACTGCCAAACACATGAACCCAGACTTGCACGCAAACGAAAGCCCTGCCTCCACTGCCAAGCACACATTCCACCTACTCGGTACACTACTAAATTACAAAACACAGAAGCATTACAAGACTAAATGTAAACGCTGTATTCTCTGTCTTCTGATGCATATAAACAGCTTCCCCAATTCATTTCTGCTCCAAATGCACTTAAGCACTGGAGGCTATAATGTACAGAAGAATAACTGTTTCCCAGTTTAGCCCATAACATGAGATTTACCACATTAGATATTGCAGTTTGAATGCCTGTGTCATGTATCAAGAGGAAAAGGTCATGCAAGGAAATTATAAGCTTAGTGTAGAAGTAAATTCACTTTCTGTACGTGTATTTTATGTATCCTTGGGTCTGTCAAAATGCACTTAGACATATTTTGAATTGCAGTTATCTTTAAGATTTCTTCTTTTAAAATATAACCTGCCTCAAGCTCACATATATAATGTATTATGTAAATATTATTTTCTGGAAGGCATGAATCAAAAGTGAATGCTAGGCTAAAGTGTAAATGAGCCTTCTAAATAACACAGATTACAGGATTATCCCAAACAAAGGGCATTAGCCACACTCTCTGCAGCTTAAGGGATCATGGTGGCAGCTGTAACACAACAGGACGACAGGAGTCACAGCTCATGTCAGCCATGCGCTCAGACTCCATCCTATTCTCTGCTCCGCAGACTACAAATGAAAGATTTCTAACAGATTTCAGTTCTCGGAGGAACGCCTGTGCTGGGCTTTGATAAAATCATGGCAGACAAAGCCGAAGGAGAGAAATTTTGCAAGTCCTGGTAGCATGCGGGTCGCTATCCAGCGTGCTGAAAAAGGGAGTGGCTTTCGGACGGTCTCTTTTTGAGGCCAGGGATGGCCGTTTAACAACTGAACACCGCCAAGTCGTTTTTATTTTCTTGAACGTTTTAATTCTAGTTGTTAAAGAACATATTATGGATATTAAAATGAGACAAATGGAAAAACATAACCCCTCCAATTTTGCGTTTCTCTTTTCTCCCTGTTTAAAAAGGCAAGACTTGTGAGCTCTGCAGGCATTCATGGACCGGAGCGCCTATTTGCTGAATAAACGTATTGAAACGACCAAACAAAAGAGCCACCCGTTCCTCCTCTTCTCTCTCGCAGAGGCTATGGCAGCACTATGAATATTAATGTAAACAGTGGCGCTTTGTGTCGTGGCCAGGGGCTGCAGGACTCAAGGAACAATGATCGTTACAGTTGCCAGCTTCAAGTCAAAAACGCCACCATAGGTCAAGTAGAAATTCGTAGGTAGGTATTCATAGAGTGTTTAAACTGATATATATATATATATATATATATATATATATATATATATACATATAAAGCTGCCAGAGGAAATGATATAATTTCGTAACTCTTTATGACATCATTACTGTGTGCTAGGACTTTACAAAAAGATGGCTTTAAGGGAATATTTTGCTAAGAGGTTAATTTTACAGTCTCAGAAGAAGATATGTACTCTCCCTCGGCCTACAGGGTTTATATTTGTTGCTGAAAACTACATGAAGTCATGGGCAACAGGAGGCACATAACCGCTTATATAAATAGGATTTTGCTTCTCAACCTCCAGGACATATCTTAACTGTAAAAAAATGCCATTAAGGCTCCACCTATAATCCTTTAAACATTTTATTTCTGGTGCCAGCCTGAAAGATTTGCATGTGTGACTTAAGATCAAACAGCTGGTTTACAGTGATGGCCTCGACTGTCCTTGTCCTTGAATTGTGTAAGTGCCTTGGAAAGGTTATCTGACTCAACGCTTTTATTTGCTTGGCACTGCGGTACAGGCATGGGAGACTGCGGACCATGTGGAGGGGAGCAACTGTCCGTGTGACACTGCCCAGGCCTGGAAAAGGGAAATAAGTACCGTATACAGCAAAGAGAAAACAAAAGCGCAACTGGAAATATGTCAAGTGGGCAAGGCCAGTGCTGCGCCTACAGTGTGAACCGATTTTCCAAACTACATTCTGGCCATTTCAAATTCCTTGAAATGAAGTCTTACAGGTAATCACGGTCCTGTTTTTCAAGGAGCATCTGTCTCCTGTCCTGTTCCCTCCCTGTGTTAAATATTTTATTTTGTGTACTATTATTAGCCATAGACCGAACAGCCTAAATAATTCATGATTAAACAAGAATCAGACTCTAATTAATAATTACAAATTTCCTAAGAAAACTAAATTAACTGATTTTTTTTATATCTCCCTGTAATAAATAGTAACTGCACGCCTGCACGCATTAGTGAGACTTTTATTTTTAGTGTTCACGCTATTTCCTATTTATTTATTCGCTTCTATAATTTTATGTAAATGTGTCTGGTCTTAATTGGCCCGTTTGGATAAACTGCATTTCAAGGGGGAAAGCAGAATAGGTCGTTTGAGGCTTCAAGGCCCTTGTTCGGTGCTCAGGTCCAGCAGAGACACGCCCAATCCGGCCGTCGGCACACAGCAAAGCTAATTTATCAGCGCTCATCTCCTTTCATCGGACAAGCGCACTGCGAGCATGGCCATCTTGTACGTGTGCGATGTGATAGTCGAAGAAATGCGCTTAAAATGGAGATGTCCGTGCGCGGCCTTACTGTCGCGGCCTCGGAGATTTCCAGCCCATTTACTCGGTTACATCGCGACGAGAACCCAGAGGAATTTGGACTTTGTCTGATTCAGTGCTAACCAATGGGTGCGTAATCTCCCTCCTCCCCTCCTCCCCCCTCACGGAGTGACTCGACCCTTTTTTTTCCCTTTTGCCTCGCTGGATGGGCCCTCAGCCTCCGAGACATCATGTTTTGTCTCAGAAAGCCGTCTCCAGCATCCTCGTTCTGCACCAGGCAGAGAAAGCCCGTCCCTCCCCCCGCCACTGAACCGCCTCATGGCATTTCTCCTTCTCCATCACTCTCATCCTGCGGAATTCCTAAATCCTGACTGTTGATCCTTAAAGAAATATATCCGGAGCTGCGACATTTAGAAGATCATAGTAGCTGTGATGCTAAAACGTGTGCTGTATAAAATGGCAGGTTAAAGACTTCCAACGCGGAGGATGACTGCAAGCTGGAGCGCAGCCGGCATGGCGCATCACTCAGTATGAGATTACTAATTGCCTGTATCGATTGTTGATCTTACAAAGATACCGCATCGCATATTGGACTGAAACTTTTGTCACTAATCCCTATGCTCCTTTATGTCTTGGCATGTGGGCATTACGTGGGATCACTGCTTATAATGATACTTATCTCTACAAAAGAAGCATGTGTATGAAAAGATCTGTCTATGGCTAACTGCATCACATGTGTACATGCAGTTAACAACAAATCCAACACAAAGGGATTGAGCTGTAATGGCAGCATACTGCTACAAAATCTCCCTCACAAATATAAGAGAAATAGAGTCATACGTACAGTAACCATTCTTGACGTACAATGAAAGAAATCTAGGTCCTCCTTTGCACTGGTCTTGAATCTGAAAGCAGAGTCTCTTATATGCTCTTCGGCCTTTTTATTATATGGCCCTTGTGTTGTGTCAGGAGTCAAAATTAAAAGAAAAAAAAAGAAAAAAAGGAAAAAAATACAATCTTCGCCAAGGGATCTCAGCCCTCTGAGATTGTATGTGTCCTCTATAGGATGAAAATGAGGAGAAAGGGCTTTTCTACTGGATGATGATGAGGGAGAGTGTTCTCTCCGAGTGGCGTGGGTGATGGTTCAGAAAAAAGAGAAGCAGTGATCCTCAGCAGGGTGTGTCCAGGGGAGGGTGTTCTGGTTCTGCTGTTTATGTGTGTAATTCCTTGCTCCTCTCGCAATCTCCTTCTGTGCCTCTGCTGCAATGTTCTTCTTTTATGCGTCCTCCTGGCTGGCAGAGCGCGCCGCTGATTGGCTATTTGTGCAGGGAGGGTACTACATGGCAGCCATTGCAATGCGCTCGTCTCCCATTATCCCCTTCAGGAGAGATCACCAAGAGTCCTCCCCCTCTTCCCTCTTCCCTCTTCCATCCCTGCCCTTCCATCTCTCCACTCCCTCCTTCTTGCTGCCCTTCCTTTCTTCCTACCCCCCTCTTCACACACACGCAGAGCAGCGTGAATAGGGCTCCACCTGCACTTTCAGAACAGATGGGTGCAGCAGAAGACAGTGGACTTGTCTCTCTCATTCCCCACACTTTGCACTCACTTCTGCCTCAACACAGCCCCTTCCTTTCTCTCTTAGTCCTCATTTAGGCCTGCCTGATACCACAGCAAACAACTGCAGTCCATAGGTCTTTGTCTTTCCAAATAAAAGCAAAGTAGAGTGAAAATCAGCAGACTTTCTGAGTTCACATTCTTACTTTATAATTACAGAAATAAACAAAAAGGAGGAATACAGTATTATGCCACAATTGGGTGTGAATAATGGCAAGAAACAAAGCATTAAATCCACACTACAACTGATGATTTCTGCAAGGCAGATGGTTAGCCGTAGAGTCAGGTGCAGACATGGGAATAACAAATTAGATACCCCCCAAATTAATTTGGGTCTGTTCATTTAAAAGTTGAGAAAGGTCCAGTCATAGCTCAGATCAAGCTATGCCAAATCTTTTTTTTTTCTTAGCTTTATGATCAGAAATGTGGCCAGCAGTGATTTTTGTCTTGCTTTATGATCCCAGTCCAGAGTAGTTCTTAGCCCTCTCTACCCACCTCCTGCTGCTTCCTCCTATGTCCCTGGCTGTGTGGTGAGTGCTCACTGAGACATGCTGTTTGGGCTCATCTATAATGCATCCCCTGCCCCGGGACATCATGTGTGACAAATGACCTATTTCTGTGCAGACCCCCATAGGGCCTTGACCTGAGGGGGTGGGTGGGGTGTGCATGCGAGTGTGCATAAATCAGTTTATGTTTGTTTATTTGTATGTGAGTCTGAGGTTTCTGTTCATGTGAGGAAGTGAGATGATGAATGAACGTTGGTGCTTTGTGTAGAATTAATGCCTCTTGTGTCTTTTTTAACTGCACATGAGTAGGCAAGGTGTGCTGATATGTTAAGCTCCTCTGTTTGCTTTCCCTAGGTGACACAAAGAATCCCCAGATGTCTTTGGTAGTGCCATCTGTGGATGGATCTTAGCCGAACCTCACGTTAAGATAAAGTGCAGGACGCAGAAGTAGCTCCTTTCCTTTTTTTCTGTGTCGCTTACTGTTTGTCACACCTTCCAGTTCTAATCACTCTTGCATACCCTCTCTTCCTTTCTCTCATTGTCCCACAGCTCTCTTCCAGTCAGAATCCGAACACGGGCCCTGTCTGATATTTTACATAATTGCCTTACATAAGTAGCAAGCTTGGCTCAGAGCTTGGATGATATTAGTAGAGATGAATATTGCATGAGGAAAGCACTCGTTAAGCGTTAATAAGAGGATAGAGATGGAGCCCCACTGTCAGTCTGTCTTAACTCCGCCCCCACCGTTCTGACAATCAGTGACTCAACTCAGCCTCGATGTGTTGGAGCCTTTGAGTCAGTTAGAGAGGGAGAATGAGTTGTGTGCATGAGTACACGTGTGTGTATGTTTCTGCTGGCGTGTATGGACGTCTGAGAAGAGATTCAGTCATTAGGTGCTTGTGTTTTTTCCATCTTTGTTTGCTGAATAAAAGCGGCTCTTGTAACACAAAAGCACCCAGGTCCGTCAACTGACTGCAGCCCCACTTACAGTTCACACTTAATGTGAATAAATGGGCTTAATTGTGGCCCCTCATTAGAGCCCTGGTTAGTAGCACAGCAGCTGAATCCTCCTCTCTGAATAAGAGGGCATTTGAAGCGCCTATTGTGCATTACTGAATCAAAGGATCAAGCATTGGTTTTGCTTAAAAACCTTTTTGTTATTCTACTGATTATTTTCTTATTTTTGAGGGTTCCTCCACTAGTGGTGATTAGGAGTCTTGTTGTGGGGGTCCTTTTCTTTTGGTATATCATGGAATGCATCTTGGTGCCAGACAGCCAACAAAATTAGGGCCCTGATTTTGAAATCTGTCAGCACACACAGGAAACACTCCTAAATGTACAATTATCCTGGAAAATAAAACAGGAGAAGAAATGGATGAATTTTACATAGCATCTTTAATTTAAACGATAGAATTTTGTCTATACAATAGATGTCCCAATACTATGATGATTTCCATTATATATTAAATTTCTGTGTGATGAGTATAACTTTAAAAATTCTAAAACCTATTTAGGTCTGAATTCATTAGTCTTAGATGTTCTGTTCCTCATCTCTTTTATTCTCACAGTATTACATCAAAACCAGTGCCTGTTGCCATTGCCCTGCGGTAAGGTAGTGGCCTTGTGTGTGTGTGTGTGTGTGTGTGTGTGTCTGTGTGTGTGTGTGTGTGGTGTGGTGGTGGTGGTGGTGGTGGGGGGGGAGCAGGCAGAGTGAGAGAGTGACACTATGACAGTGTATCTGGGGGATGGGTAGGCTGATTCAGCCTCAGGTCTGGTTAATTCAGTGGTCCTTCCACTAGGCCTGACTCTTGGCAGTTCAGGGTTTTGTGGCAGTAGCAGTGAAGCAGTTCTTGCTTTCAGGAAAGGTTCCAAAAATAAATTAGCCTCTTTTTGAAAGGACATTTGTTGATAATGGCAACTGGCCTAATTCAACCCTTTATGTATTATTTGGCAATTTTCTTGCGGTCTCCCTCATGGGTTCACTCTTGCACTTTTTCTCTGTCTCTCTCCTCTCTTTCTCTCTATATCCCTCTCTCCCTCTGTCTGTCTGGATGTGTTGTCTCTGGGCTATTATTAGAGTAGACAGGCTGGTGGGAGGAAGTCTCTGAAGTAGACGCTCTTGTCATTTTTTTATTTATGTATTATATTCTGCTTTCCATGTGCCTGTTTAATTCTCGGTGTACAGTACCTGTCTTTTGTTTGCATTTAGTGTAGAGCAGGATGTATTTAACCTCTTTAGACACTGTTCATTTTCCACATTCTTATTATATGATTAAAGAAAAAATCACGCATATGCTTGTCCCTATGATTGTGTGTTAATCTTAACATTATTTCTGCCACTGATGTGGGTTCAAGTGACTTTGAGGTTGGGTTGAAGCAGGCGTAACCTCTTTTAGTGAGACCATGTTTTACTCCAAACCTTTTTAAATATAAAGCCATGGTTATTAATCTTTCATTTTGTCCTGTCTGAGATGGTATCTGGGGAGAAACCTTAAATACACAAAGCTCTTAAACATTCTCTTTGTCTTTTTTTTCTTTCTCACCTCTGTTGCTGCTGAACTCTTTCTATCTGACACAGAAAAAAACATTCATGTGACTGACACAAAATAACAGAGGAGGTGTGAGTAAGCCCATTCCGTTAAGCTGAGGTGTTTTTATCTTTATTTACTCTGCAAATGTCACAGCTTATTGAACAGTAAATATTATAAAACACATTTTCTGTCTCAACCTGAAATCTACTTATTGTGCTTTCATGTACATTTTGTTGTTTTGGTTACTCGACAGAGGAAAAGTCAATTATTAAATAACATAGGCTGTCCAAATGGAATATTATGTTTCCTAGAAAAGCTCACGCAGCTATTGCACTCTATCTCCTCCCCCTCCATCATCCTCCTTCCTCCTCTCCTCTTTCAGTCTCTGCCTCTTACTCCCTGTAGTCCAGCTTTCTCCCCCTCACGGTCCTTCCCCTTTTCAGTAATAGGAGACTTGAAATCAATAGCACATTAGTCTGGCCGGAAACTCTTATGAAATTAAATATGAATGACTGAGATTGCAGCTCTACCTGCTGCTGAGAGAGATGCATGATGGCTCTTGGGTATATGGGATTTTTTTTTTCATTCCTCTCTCCAGTAAACAGTCAGGCCATTTTATGCTGTTCCTACAGCTTACTGGATCACTGGGCTACCTGTTTTTTTTTTCTTGGTGATCAGTGAAGACTTTGATTGGCTTTGTTTGGGATTGTCATTTCGTTCTCTGCACTGAACAATGACCAGTCTGATAGCATAATTTGATAGAGTAAATGGCATCATGGACGTCACAAAGCCGCGACAGCTCAGGAGGCAAGAAGAATCAGCCGGCCACACCCATCCTCCAAACACAGCAGCAGCGCCATTTGAATATGAAAGAGCACTCTGGTTATTAGCAGATTGCATCTTACTTTTGCGCTCCAGTATTTCCTCCAAATACAATGTGTGCTTTCGCTTTCATTAAGCTTTCAGGTTCGCTGCCCTGTACTTTTATTCTGGAACTTTTTACATGTAAATTTTGTTGCTTGGTCGTCTTCCATTTTCATTAACTGGTTCACTGTGTAAAGTGGAACAGTTTCTTTTAACGTGCTGTTTGGCTTAAAAGCATAATTTGCAAGGTGGCTGGAGAGTGCTCGCTGGTAGGAGGAAAGTAATATGAGACAAAAAGGTGCTGTGGATGCTTCTGGGAATTAGTAGAGGCTTTGGCACCAGTAAGCTAATACACATAGATTATATAGAGGTAGATGTATTTGTGAGCTATATTTCACCCCATCAGAGATGAAACAGTTTGTGACAGATGGACTGATATTGTTCTCCTGTATGGCCCATGAGTGTGCCCCTCCTGCTTTGCCTCCCTGACAGATGTAGGGGGAGGACCACAGTACACTCTTCTTTCTTTCAATTGATTTGGGTGCTTGAACCCTTAGGGACTAGAGGATGGTGGTGGGATGGTATATTGAGATGGGCTAGCCATTTCCTGCAGCACAGAATCTATAAAAATGCTAAAGCAAGTGCTGTAAAGAACACAAACATATATGCATATATCTACATATATTCAAAGATGGATGGTACATTAATAGCAGTGTGTGCTCAGTGCACTGTGCTGACTACAGCTTGGAGGGATATTTCCATAAATCTTGGTTAGTGAGTGACAGGCTTGCATGCATTCACGCATGTAATGTAGGCAGAGGAGAAAGTGTGGCTGCTCATACTTACAGGGTGGTGTTCAAGATACTTGAAACTGATTCACTAAAGTGTATTAGTTAATAACCATGGAGTAATCTTAGTCTAATTAGCTAAACTTACTGTTTTTTGCCTAGTGGATGGGGTGTGTACCATGAATTGCTGGTTTGTGCATTTTTGGAGTAATTAAGCTGATATTGGGCAGCAATTATTACCTTTAGCTCCCTGTGCCAACCCCAACTGTAGGATCAACATCAGGAGACTTAACAGCTGTCTAAGAGCAGATTGTGTCCTGTTGCTGCACCCACTCTGCCCCTGGAGGGGAAAGGTCAAGATATGGGTGGAGGCTGAAGTGGAGATGATCTACTGAAGATGCTACATGTTGATGCTTTGAGAGAAACCAAACATGAAGAGCTTCCTGTCTTGTGCAGCACACCAGTATAGGATAGAGATTAATATTATTGATTAGAATTTCCAGTCTGCTGTAATTCTTCCACCCTGCTTTAAGAGCAGCTGAGCAAGCAACTCTATAATGATGTATGGATTTTTTTTTTACCATAAAAAAATCATAATACATGATTATGTTTTTTTGTTTTTGTCTCCTTCTTATCCAGAAATGTTTTGTAATATTGCTTAGCCCTTCAAGTTTTTATTTATTCTACTGATGTTATCGAAGCAGTTGCCAGTAAAAAAGTGGTTAATGATTTTAATAGGGCTCCCTGGTGAGGATGGATATGGAGGGGATGTGCTCTGGCCACAGGCGCGTGGCAGCAGAGCAGGTGGATGACAGGCAGCTGAGTAGTGGGCTCAAGGGGGAGGGGAGGGGGGCTCCATTTTGGAGGACTCTTGGGGTTGAGAGAGACCCTGAAAAAAGGCAACCCCATCTGGAACTGAGGTGGGGGCTCTGGTGTGAAAGAGATCTAGTGGGTGGTGTCTGACACTCTCTCTTTTGTTCTTTGGTAACACAGCAGTGATGGTGGTGGTGGTGGTGGTGGGGCTCTTGCTGCCGTGGGGGCTGGGCGCACAAACAATAGTGCCGATCTAAGAATTGAAAGCCTTCGATGAACAGAAAGGAAAGGGAAGGTGTGGACTGAAGGATAAAGCAGGCATGGGTTCAGCCTACTTATAGGAGGTGGGTTTTCAGCAATACAAGGACGTTGCAATGTCACACAAAAACACAGTATGAATACTACGAGTTCATATTGAAATGTTCATTGTAAAAATTTCTAAATATGTTGTATCTCTTCAGGTTAGTTTAATTGGACATGTCTGAGAAGTACTGTATACACAGGTGAATGCAGAGTGAAGAATAGAATTTTTTATTAATAAGCAAATCAATTATAGAAAGCCCCATTGTGCAATAAATTAGAATTTGCTAGATCTTGGGGTGGCAGAGAATGAAAGATGAGTTTTGGCATTGTGGTCGAAGTGTGCCTACATAGGGGAAGAGATGGAGAGCGTGAGCTTCATTTATTTTCATTAGCAGCGTCTATGGGCCAGACTCACGCCTGCTGTGAGCTCTAAATGCAGCACTGAGTGCTGCTACATGCATAAACATATATCCTAAAGATGTCCTTGCTCAGCTCCAGCCACACTTCTGTCATGCGAGGTTAATTTTACTTCTGTCCACCCTCTCCCCATTTTTCACATCACTGTTATACAATTCATGCCATTCATCAGCCATCTCGTGGAGGACAGCCGAGTACCTGCAGCAGCTCTCCAGGGTGCTGAATCGGAGGACTGTGGGGAAGAAGGAGTAAGAGTGTGGGGTGAGGTGGCAGGGTTGGGCTGCAGCACTGAGCATGGCTATATAAATTCCACATAGAAGGAGAGGGGGTATGGACTAGTGATTGCAGGCAGGCAAGGAGGAGTCAAATGTAGACCTGCCATTATCAAGTCCTCCATTAGAGGAAAGAGTCCTGGCCAATATCATTCCCTATTTGCTCAAATCCTGAAATATAGTTTCTGAGATATTTGCTTTGCATATCTTTAGTATCCTTACCAGATGTTTATCTTTGCAAAGTTTATGTATTCTTATATCTTCTTGTGCTCACCATATGACTTTCAGACACGGTGGATGACAGGCTAGTAAACAAAGCTATAGTCATTTTATATCTCCTTGTAGAGGTCAAATTTGCGGACTGAAGCTTTAGAAAACACCGAGTCAAGGCTCTCTTTACCTGCAGTCATGGTAAACAGCCCCACCTGCTGGTGACTTCCCATTATAGCGCTGTGTTGTCCAGAGATCAGTGCAAGCTGAGATTATGGATGTTGCTATCGTGCTTTATTTCCAAACAGAATCCGCGGATTTTTTCATAGTTTTCCCCGCTGATCCAGGGGGGAAAACTGCTGGATTCTGCTAAGCGTTTTTGTTTATTACATCAATTTAATTCAGTTCAATTTTATTTATATAATGCCAATTCACAACAAAAGTTACCTCAAGGCGCTTTATACTGTAAGGTAAAGACACTACAATATTAGAGGGAAAACCCCAACAATCAGATGATCCCCTTTGAGCAAGCACTTGGCAACGGTGTGAAGGAAGAACTCCCTTTTAACAGGAAGAGACCTCCTGCAGAACCACGCTCAGGAAGGGGCAGCCATCTGCCTCTATGGGTTGGGGATGAGAGGAAAGAGAAGAAAAACTTTAATCACATGCAGCATCAACAATTAAGTAAAGTCCGTTGGGCTTTTACACCCAAGCCTACAAGGTTCATCGGGCTGGAGCTTATCCCCGGTTTCTGTAGCGTGAAGCGACTTAGGAATTAGACTTAACCTGGATGGGACGCTAGTCCATCTCAGGTTACCTTCCCAGTATTTTACTGGTACCCATTTTTTATTACTGGGTGGACAGAGGCACACTTGCGGTTGGGACCTTGCCTAAGGGTCTTGGCACGGTGGGGGTCTGACCGGGATTCAAGCTCACGACTTCTCGCTCATGAACCCGGCACTTTAATCATTACACCACTGCCCCTGCCAGCATCAACAATTAACAATATATTTTTTTAAATTGCTCAGGAAACAACAATTTTATTTTTGATTAATTTTTCATGAAAAAAAATTATTTAAAAAATAAAATCGTTGTTTCCTGAGCAAATATGTTGATTTATATTAAAAAATCAACCTAAATTTTCTCAACATTACAACAGTCTGAAATAAATATTAATGTACTCAAGCTTTTGAATTTAACACTTTTAACTTCATCATGGTAGGGTAGTGGCTTGCGAATGTGAAAAGTCCCTGGTTCGATCCCAGATGGGGACACAAGCTCCTCTCACCATGGAGGGTTACATCAGGAAGGGCATCCGGGGTAAAACTTCTGTCAAATTTTCAGTGTGGATAAATCCACTGTGGCGACCCCTTGGGGAGAATAGAAGGGAGCAGCCAAAGGTACATGAAGATTTCAGGACAGGCTTTTCACGCCAGTCAAAATCACAGCAACATACACCAGCGGCAGAGAGACAGAAATAGCAAACATTTGCCAAGCAACTCACATCTTCAAACTCTACGGGAAATCCGCGGGGCGCAGATTCCGTGCGGTTATTTCTAATGACATTCAACCTGACATCAATGGTATCACCGCCCTTGTGAAGGTGGGAGCAACCGAGAAATACAAAATGCGATTTGGTCAGTGAAGAAAACTTCCTTGTGAGCAACAGGACTTAGGTCCACTTCCTAAATTTCACACAGAAATGAAACCAGTGAAACTTAAACCGAGGTGGATATGCGCCATGATCAGGTCGCACTAAACCGGTCAGGTGAGATTTCTACCTTAACAGATGGTGGACACAGATACTTTGTGCAAGCTGGTCGAACTGCCGTGGAAGCGTAGTGAGACCGGATGTAAGGTGGATATTTCCATAACATTTCCAAGTTAAAAAGCGCGGATATCGTCCTTTAAAAACAACTCACGTTTACAAAATGAAGCTGGGTGATACATACTATACAACCAGTGCTGTGTCTTTGCACTGAGAGCGGGTAAGGAAAGACGTATGTGCTTTATTTTGAAGTAGTACCGGATGCGGTTATGGGTGTGTCGGTTGACTTTACGGTCGTGGCAGCGGTTCAGCTCCCGACCGCTAGGAGGAACAGGGAGGGATCCCTGCCCGGTCCCGGCGTGGAGAAGGAAGCTGTCTGAGAGTCCGCATCCCTACACAAGACGGGACGGAGCCAAAGCCCTGAAAGAAGGAGAGTACTTTCACTTTTAATTCGGAGGCTTTCCGTACATGGGGATGAAAAATGACATCGACAGCGAGCGAAAGGAGGGCTTTTGCTCATAAAATCAACCGGTGAGATAGTGACAGAAGTTATTGTTTAACAGCTACTGTAACTGCGAGAGAGTGACCTGCTGGACAGACGGTGCATTTAGCCCGTAAGCTAGGATTTGTAAGGCACCACAAAGCATAAACCGTTTGGTATAAACACACCTGTAGCGTCACGCCACCAGAAATGGGTTGAGCGGAGCAGTTTTACTCTCTTTTAATGTGTCTTTAACACTTTTGGGCGAGTTTAGTAACCGGTTTTCTACATGTTGTCGTAGCATCGTAAGAGCATTGTTGTCAACAATGATTGTGCTACTTAAGTAAAACGCTGGTGAACCCAAGGCTGCTCTGCTACTGTCGTGCGTAATGTGGGGTTATTTGTTTTGCGCTAATATTCAAGGAATGGCTTTACACATATTAAAATAATGTGTATCGTTCTTGTGTCGTGTGAATATTTCGTAGCAATATTGTAGTAACCTGTTTGCACATGTTGTAAACTGGTTCTGCCTCTCCATTAAGCAGTACTGCATGGTTTGGAAATGTACTTTGTCTTATTGCACTGGGCAAATGTTGAACAGATTCCAGAGAAAAGCTTTAAGGCTTGGCATGTCTGTTAACTGTCTCTTTGAATTACAACTTTAACAACACTGGTATGTGTGTGGAGGTATTTGAAGGGAAGTGACTCTCTGTTTGCTGCAAAATTCAGGTTTGTGCCCAGGGTGTCCTACAATTTTCCCATTTAATCACCCCAGATGCACAGTTCATTTTATTGTCTTTTTCATTGAGAAATAACTATGCTGGAATTGGACAATTTCTTGCCACCACACTGTGGACAACAACACATCCTGAAGTGATATTTGCAGTCTCCCACCACAGTCCAAAACTCCTGCCTCCTTAGTGGGACCCAGACCATTGTTTAGTGCCGGATGCAGGAAAGGGTGGGAAAGGGTGTTCTGGCTTTTGACTTTTGCAGTTGATAGTGTTCCTTTTTCCTGTTTTAAATAGAAGCGTGCAGAGCTACAGAAACTCTTTTCACATTGTCAGTAATATAGCACTGGCTCATAAAGTTTAAAATGAAGAACTATATCCTAAGTTGTATGAAGGCTGTATCATTATGAGGAAACTTTGGGATATTTTGGGGATGGAAGCAGAAGTCATCAGTCTGAAGAGTCCTTGTGTGTTGATTGAACCATAGCTATGTAATCATGACGGAAATGCTGAAGTCTTTGCAGCTGTGTATATGAGAGATAAAATGTTGTGGTTCTAGAGGAGCAGCTGCTTGCTGTCTCTAGGAGAGAATTGGGGCTTTTTTTCTCTCCTGCTTTGTCTGTCTTTAAGCCGTTATACCATAAAGGCCAGGGACAGTGCTTTGGCTCTGTGCCTGCTCCCTAGAGCCAGCTTACCACCTCTTTGTGAGATCTGCTCAAGTCCCTTTTCAGGACAGCTGCTGCCGTTCAACATTGCTACTAGTGCCAGAAGAAGAAAACTGTGATAAGGGATTCACAAGCTGTATAGGGTGTAAGCTGAGCCAATTAATTGCAGATGTCGCTTCCTGAATTGCTTTAGACCCTGAAGCTGGTAAATGTAGTTAAAAACAATGCTAACAATGTTCAGATGTACACAAATTTATTTTATTTATGTTGAACTCCACACATTTAAACAAATTTTTGCAGCTGTGTTTTATTTCTAAGTTACAAGTCCTTCTGTTTCTCAGGACGATTGCTGCAGAGGTCAGAAAACAAGTGTCCAGAGACTATGGCTCACCTCAGTTGTCCAAGAAACGAGGAGGCGCACACCACCCTGTGAGTCACCCTGTATTTAACCTGTCCGTTTACAGCCTAGTAGCTTTGAAGCTCCAGTTAGTCAGGCCAGAAGTGCATGGGTGTAACTTTGTGAATAAGTACTAACTTTAGATACAAAGAGGAATATGTTATAAAGGTAAGTGCAGTGTAGTATTGAAAGCAAGTATGAGGGAACATGGCTTTGAAACATATGTACCTGCTCTCACTCGACTGTGTTGTTTGGCAGTCAAGATGCATACTTACTCAAAATAGAAGAAGTGATAGTCATATAAGAAGCTTAGGAAATTGTCTTTTTTCATGTTGTAAAGATGCCAGCATGGTTTCTAATTAGCCCAGCAGAAATTTAGCATTCTCTGTGATCTCTTAACAGACTTAACTCCCATAAGATGGTGCTCTTTACTGCTACAGCAGCAGTGCCCATTGCGTTCTCTGTTTTGAGTTTATAACAGACAACAGAAAGTATTAACTTTGTTAAAAAATGAGAAGTGAGAAACTAAAACTGAAAAAGAAGTGGTTCAAACACAGTGCCATTAATTTTCTTTAGCGTCTTCCTGTACAAGTATAGGGCACAGGAAGTTTCTTAAAAGTACCTATTGTAGTTTTCAATATTTTTATATTTACTGTTACAATAGTGAACTTCATAATTCACAGAATGAGGTTAGTGTGTAATCCTTTCAGGCTGCTCTAAACACTTGGTTTCAGACCCTTTATTCTGCCCATGGATCTGTTTGTCATCAATAAAAGTGGATATCCTCAACATGGCAATTTCAGTCACATAGCTTTGGCTGTTAAGCACAGAAGCCTTACCAGTGCACTGTTCAAAGCTTATGAAGGGCAGTTAATCAGGAAAAAACTGGGTTAAATGGAGGAAGAAGGGAGCTAAAACAGCTTGTTCCAGACAGAGTATCAACAGATAAGCTTCACCAGCATCCAGTGTAAAATAAACCAAAATTATTTTGAGCTGTAAATCATGTGGACCTGCTCTAGTAGAGTCCAAAATGAAAACATGGAATTGGAAATGAGCATTAGTCCCTATTAAAGTTTGTGACACAATAAGCTTTTTGAGAAATGCTCACAAGCTTGTATTCACAGAAAAAGGATATTTTTTCTGTTGCGTGTACATTCATAAGGCCACTAAATGGCAGCCGTATTATAGTTACGCTCAATGGTCTAATGTTGACTGACAGTTACCCCTGACGGAGGTGGTTGAGCCTGTGGACTATGAGGAGTATCTAAGCAGTCATGCACCTGGGGTGGAGCCCGGCCCCCTCCGACAGCTAATGGAGTTCCCCCAGGATGACCTGGAGCTCCTCCACCTGGACAAAGAGTGCACTACACTGGAACCCCCACTGCCTGAGGAGGAGTAAGTCCATCTGCTAATGGCCAGCACAACCCTCATACTTTAACTCTCAAATTCCCTTTATGGTCTTTACACTACCACACAAGCAGAGCATTAATATCACTGTAATGGACAAACATCACTACAGATAGGAACAAAGCCTTCCCTCTGTGAACATAAATATTAAAAGCATGCTTTGCTCAATTATTCATGTGTTTTTCTGTGTAGCTCACTGGATCCCAGAGTGAGAGATGCCTTGGCTGTCTACACAGATGACTGGCTTGTCATTCAAAGAAAGTAAGTGGTCGCATTGGGGGTACCAGCTAAATTAACCTACAATACGTGTTTCATCCATTTTGTAATGCATTCTGTTCATTCTTCACGTGATTGACAGTTACATTATTAGTGGGACAACTCTTCTTCTAATCCTGCAGATATCAGCGCTACAGCACTACATACACCCCTCACAACTCTGAGCGGCAGAGGGAGAGGCAGCGAGGTCTGATTAAACAGACATTTGAACTGGATGAGGCTGTTGCAGCTGAGCGCCAGGATGACCAGGTAGCTGGTGTTCAAACAACCTCTTATCTTAAATGCTGAGGGGCATTCAGTCAGTTTAGTGTTTTAGTTTTGCCAGGAGTAAAGGTTTAACAGCCATCACACCTCTGAAACTACAGTCATTTAATGCCTGGACAAAGAGATGGAGTTGCCAGCCTATTAGGTGTCTCACTTTGACAGGGAAAGCAGTATGAGTTGTATTCTGGTCAGCAAGTTAATCGTATGGAGAATGACTAATAGATAAATGGATATGCCTTATCCATTATCTGTTACACTTTCCCCACATGAATCATGTTAAATGGGTAATGGGATCTGTAGTCTATTGAAATTCTTATAACACATCTTTGCCTGGAAGACAAAAAAACTTAATGACCTCACCTTTCCATCTTGTGTGGTTCAGGATGACACAAAACGACGGTCAGTTAGTCTTGATGAGACTCCTCGGGGCAGCTGGGCCTCCAGCATCTTTGACCTGAAGAATTCGGCACCAGATGCTCTGCTTCCATCTGTGCTGGAACGAACAGCTGCAGAGGACATGGACCGCCGCAATACTGAGGCACGCCTACAGGGGCGCCACAGTGACCTGCTCGGGCTGTTCCCTCCCCCTGATGAGGTTTGTCTTTCATCATCTTGTTATCAGACTCAGTTGCAGAAGAGACCACGCTTAAATTAGAAAAAAATCTTAATGATTTTGAACTTTTGATCATCAAATTAGAATTAATAAGCGTGTTAATTAAGATTAACGCAAGTTTTGATCAAATTTAGGCCTTGGTCAAAGTCAGAAGATTTTTATATGGAAAACATTAGGTTTTCTTGAAAAATGGGCTGTAGTTATCATCTGTCAACACATTGATAACGAATGCACACCACTCCACATAACCAATTCCCTGTGAGAAACAAGTACACCTTCGGCTGCTCCGTTCTATTCTCCCCAAGGGGTCGCCACAGCAGATTAATCTACATTGGTAGTTTAGCAGAGGTTTTACGCCAGATGCCCTTCCTGACGCAACCCTCCATGGTGAGAGGGGCTTGTGTCTCCTCCTGGAATCAAACCAGGGACATTTCGCTGTAAGGCGAATGTGTAAACCACTACGCTACAAGTCCCTGTGAGAGTTAACATGGTATAAATCAGCTGTTCTCAAACTTTGTTGTCATGCCCCAGTTAACAAGCTGAAAAAAATCACACCCTACACCACACAATTGTACCAATCACTTGACAATAACAAAGACTCCACATTGAATTTTTCTTAAATAAGGGTGCACATCATCAGCAAACTCTTGTTTCTCCTTTCTAAAAAAATCATAACTATTATTAGGCTGTTCAGTATAAGGCAGTCATGGTGTCAAAAATTCAATTTGGAGGCAAAGTAAATACAGCAACATATTAGAACAATTCTGGGATCCAAGTCAGAGGAAGCTATGTCAATGGGGAAAAGTGTATACTCACAAAAGGTATGTGAGCCTGGGTATAATGTTTCTTTGTGTGAGTGATAAGACCTGTCCATCAGGAAGTGAACATGAGGCAGTTCCAAAAGCCTCAGTTTTTCTCATATTGGCCAAAACAGTGGTCCCCAACCTTTTTTGTACCACGGACCGGTTGCATGTATGAACATTTTTCTGCAGACCGGGTGGACGCAATGGGGGGGGCAATAACAAAAATCTTTGTCAGTTAATAGTCTGTAATCTGAATGCAACAGCTACACTTTATATAGAGAAGGTACGTGTGTACGGGTGTTTTGTCTCAATGTGGTGAAGCAGTTTTGTAGGTTTCATTGCTTCATTAGCCAGTCGGTCACAGTGGGTGAGGAGCATGTGCATTTCCTGTTGTAATGAACCTGTAACTTAGGTAAGAATCTTTGTAGTTTTTTTAAATGCAGCTTTCTTTTTGCTGGCGG
>VUQH01088152.1:13746-49930 GCA_015106775.1 Etroplus canarensis
TGGGTGATGGGATCATGACTTTATAATTTAAATGTGATCAGACTCCAGGGTGAACAGTCTCTGGCCCTGAAGTGACGCGCATGTGCAAAAGAAAGTGTGACGTCACGTGTTTGGCGGAGGTCTGCGCTCTCTGAGTGCTTTTCTAGTTTACACTCTGATGGATGCATCAGGAGCAATTAGGGGTTCAGTGTCTTGCCACTCCGTCATGTGGACTGGAGAAGCCAGGGATCAAACTGCCAACCCTCCTGTTGGAAGAGGACCCGCTCTACCTTCTGAGCCACAGTTGTCTGTCCATCCATCCATCCATCCATCCATCTCCTTAATGGCTTGTCCAGTTCAGAATCAGAGTAGGCTGCAGAATATCTTAGCTTCCATAGGATGAGATGTGGGTCAAACCCAAAACAGATCACTAGTCTATTACAGGGCTAGAAACCGAAAGAGACAAGGATTCAAACCTCCGGGCAATTTAGAATCACCCATTACCCAAATATGCTTGTCTTTGGAGTGTGGGAGGAAACCAGAGCACCTGGAGGAAACCCACACATGCAGAGGGAGAACAAACTCCACACAGAAATCCCCAGCCAAGCAGAAGATATAAAGGCAGAACTATTTTGCTGTGCTAACCACTGCACCATGATGCCACCCCCTAAGTTGTTCCTTAAACCTGCAATAATTCATTTTTATCTATTTTGGACAGCTTAACAAGCTGTACTCACATCATCCTACAAAAGGTGAATGTTTTAGCAAATCTGACTTATTTACTCATCTAACATGCAAGGACAGTTAAATCATAGACTCGAGTCTCTGTTCAGACACTGATGTGGGAGCATGTGTGCTCTAAACAGAAATGGGCCTCCCTCCAGAAATCAGCTGCTCACTGTTGAGACCGGCATAGCTTACAAAAAGGCTGCATGGCTCCTACCCACAGAAATATGGCTGAAGTCTCAAACCACATTACCTCAAATCCCAATCTCTGGTATTTGTAGATAACAAATTGGTTTGCAACCAAGCAAATGAGGGACACATGCTCCAGCCTAGTCAGCCTAAAGGAATATTATGTGATATAAGTCTTAGCACTGAATGGTTTGATGAAAATAACATGAATCACTGGCTTCTCATACACCTGATTTCAAACCACTTAAACTCCTATGAGCAACTCTGTCACAGTAGTTGTACAGTGCATTATTTTATACTACTATTTATATAACAAATTTTTTGCTATTTATTTTGTCCTGGGAAGTGCCTACATTATATTTCTAAGTATCAAGTTCCAGATTTTTAGACTGCATTCATAGTTTGCAAAGCATTCCAACTTGTATGACAACCATTGTTTCTCTTCTAGAACAACACAGAACAATATTGTGATTTGTGGTATGCTGGCATTTTGTTTGGACCTTCTCAAATGGTTTCAGTTCACTGCAGAAATTTGGATCAATACATTTAATAATAGGGCTTCACTTTTCATACACTTTGGTTTGGCTCAAAAACCGCTTGGTAACATTTAATGCAAGCTCATGACTTTGGTTTAAATAGCTATGTTAACCCTAGTCCTGCCAGCTATACCACCAGCAAGCAGTGAATGAAAACACCGGAAGTGATCAATATATAGACGTTCGGCAGTACAAGGAACTTATCTGGGACATCAATATATTGAGGTCCAGCAGTACTAGGGTCAAGATAAGAGGTCCTTCATCCATGGCAATGACAACTGACACGTGTTTAATTAAGTTCAGTTAATTGTCAATGTGAACAGCGAGGTATTTGTAGTCCTCCACGATCTATACACAGACCCTATGAATGGAAACAGGGGCCACTGGTGTTTTTGTTTTTTTCATGTCCACAACCAGTTCTTTAGTCTTTGTCACATTTTGTTTGCACCATGTGAAAAGTTGCCCACTACAGTCCTGCACTGTCCAGCACCACTCTCTCACTCATCACTCTCTTTGATACACCCCACTACTGCAGAGTCATCAGAAAACTTATGAAAGTGGCAAGTCTCTGTGCAACAGCTAAAGTCTGTGGTGTAGCTTGTGAAGAGAAAGGGAGAGAGGATGGTCTCCTGCGGGGCTCCAGTGTTGTTGACCACATTGTCTGACACACAGTGCTGCAGATGCACTGTGGACTGCCACTCAGGTAGTGAACAATCCAGGCCACAAGAGAGGCATCCACATGTATCGCTGTCAGTTTCTCACCCAGTAGAGCCGGCCTGACGGTGTTAAATGCACTGGAGAATTATTAAAAAAACACAACCCTTACAGTGCTCTGTAGCTTGTCCTGGTGAGTACAGGTGTGGTTGAGCAAGTAGATAATGGTGTCCTCAACTCCAGGTTTGGGCTGGTATGTGAAGTGGAAGGGGTCCATTAGGGGCTGACCACAGTCGGAGTTGGTCCTGGACACATATCTCCAGGGTCTTCATGATGTGGAATGTCAGTGCGTTGGGTCTATAGTTGTTAGGGTCACTGGGATGTGATGTCTTTGGCACATTTGCAAGAGAAGACCTCTTCCAACAGCACAGGGACCATTTTTAGATTCAGGCTCATTTGGAAAATCTGATGCAGTATCACACAGAGCTGAGGGGCCCAAGTTTTGAGGACCCTGGGGCATATACCATCAGGGCCCGCAGACTTGCCTGAGTTGAGTCTCATCATCTGTCTCCAGATCTGGTCATCAGTGACTTGGACGGGTGGGGGAGGGGTAGAGGTGTTGGGAGGGAGTGTCATGAGCCTAGGGGTTAGGGGAAGAGGCTCTGAGACATTGAGGTGGAGGTAGGGGGAGGGAGGGAGTGGCTGGTGGTTGCAGGCCAACAGCAGGAGAGTTGGAGATGTGAGCAGCAGCCGCAGAGTCAAATCTGTTAAAGAACAGATTTAGATCATTGGTCCAGTCTACACTGCCTTTAACTCATCTGCTACTTTTTGGTTTCAAACCAATGATGGTCTTCATGCCACTACAGACCTCTCTCACATTGTTCTGCAGGAGTTTGTACTTGGGCTTTCTCCTGTAATTATCCTTGGGCACTCTGATTGATGTAATAAGTCCTTAAACATAACGATAAAAATATTTGATAACACTTTAGTTCCTATGCACATGAACTATGAATAGAGAAAACAAACTGAATATGTTTTCAGTTGATATTTAATTAAATTATTTAAAGTATCTTAAGTTGCACATTAGTAAGAAATGCAGGGACGACAACCGTGTTGCAATAGGAGACATTTTATGTGAGGATTTATTTTTGAAATTTGCTGTTTTTCCACCACAGGACAGTGGTACAGTGGTTACACTGTTGCCTCACAGGAAGAAGGTCCTGTTTGCATGTTCTCCCTGCGCTTGCATGGGTTCTCTCCGGGTACTCCGATTTCATTCCCATAGTCCAAAGACATCCTTGTCAGGTTAATTGTTGATTCTAAATTGGCCGTAGGTGTGAATGTCTCTTTGTGTTAGCACTATGATAGACTGGCAGCCTGTTCAGGGTGTAAAAATAAAAAAATGGATATGAGAGCAAAACTGTGTACACAGTGCTTGAAATATGTTTTATTGTGAGTAAATACATTTTTATTATGTCTCCCGGATTAAAATCAGGAGATATTATGGTATTGACCTCGTTGTGTTGCTGCTTCTTCTGTGTCCATTGTAGAGATTTGTGACATTACTGCAATAGCTGTTTAAAGAGTTGGAGAAGCCTTACCAAACTTGTTAGATATATATACCCCCAGAGGAGTAATAGGTTGCTATTTAATTTAAACTCTCTGGTCCAACTATGAATTGTACTTTTGGATCTTACAAGGAAATATATTTTAAAATTATCAAAATGTATATGTATGAGACAAATATAACTGTGTCTACTTTTCTATCTACCAAGTAGTGAACAAAGCCAAAGTCCATATAAAGGCATAGAAATAAAATGAATCTGGATCTGATCCAGAAGTAAATCTGAATTCCCCCTTTGATTTCATGTTCTTTTTCCAACTTGTAATGAAGCGTAATCATGAGGGAAAATCAGACCTCTTTGGCACATCAGCTTGTTTCTTAAATTCACCTGGATCTAATCTGGGTTATCCCACAAAGGCTTTGGCCCTGATCTGGGAGATATTGTCTTTTGCAGGTGAAAGGTGTCACACCTAGTTAAAGGTGGAGTATGTGTTACTTAATCACATGTACCAGCGAGAATGCAGATTGCAACAGCTGAATGACTTTCTTCACCAGCCTCCCTTTCCAAACATGTGGGAGAATCTACAGTGGTTGGCAGGGAACAAAATAGTCTTTTACAAGTATTGTCCCCAAGTATTTCCAGTCCAGAGGTCTGTGTCTGTACCTATAATTAGGAATTAGAAAAGTATTTGAATTGAATAAGATGTTGTCATTTGAAGTTCAGTTTTTACACCACAAAAGTAGTAGATATTTAGCTGAGGAGTCATGATAACCTTTCTGCATTGTGATGGCATTAACAGAAATGTGACAGCTAGTTTTTGAGTTCTTTTGTCCATTCTGAGCTACTGTAGAAACATGGCTGCACAGCATGGTAACACCTATGGAACAGGATCTACTAACACTGTAGGGATAACTTTTTGTAAGTGCATGAGAATACAATGTTTGTCATCCTAGTGTGATTTTACACTAAAGCATAAATATGTATGATAGAATCAGTTTCTGATTACACACCACCTTAATTGTCGCACAATGCTCCTTTAAAATGTGAGTTCAAAACTTTTGTGAATCCAAAAGTTTTGTTTGCAAATCCAAAAGTTTTGATTGCTGTTGAACTTAATCTTGTTGGCAAGAAGTACATAAGACACGTCTCTCTTGATCAGATTGACAGCTTGTTAGGAAATGCGAGAGGGTGTCCATGGAGAAGACAGAGTGGGAACAAAGACAGAAAATCAATTCACAGGTATGTTTCCACATGACTTCCGTCGACGTAATAAGCAAGAATGTTTGAACCGTTGCACGTAGATTGCTTGTGTTTAACAATCCCTGAAGTTGTAATGGGTTAAAAATATATAATTTTGTTAATCTACTGATATGTATCTTTTTACCATTTACAACATCACAAATTGTTAACCAAAAACAATCAAACCAGTTCAAACATAACATTCTTGATATTACTCTGAACAAAAATTAACTGTACAAATAATTGCACATTGATTTTCTGTCTTCTCCATGCACCACCTCTCTAGTTTACTAACTGTGGATGGTAATGTTACCAAGCTCACTCACTCAATGTTTGCTGACAGAAAAGTGTCTCATCTTTCGCCCTAGGCCTGCTCACAAGTTTTATTCCATCAGCAAGCAAGGCTTCTGGATTGGCATTTTATGCAAAAATTTATTTTAATTGCAATAAAACAGTTTTTGAGTACATTTTCTATGGTTTTCTTCTTTGGATGTAAACATATTCTATTTGCATAATTAAGACATAAAAGTAACTCCACGTTCCAAAGTACTTTTAGAGCTTTGAAAAACTTCATATCAAGGTCATTAAAGCTACATTGGCCCAACACTTTACAAAAACATTTTGCTTTCCTTCTTCCTTTATTAGTCACCCAAGTGAATTTCACAGCAAACTGCTGGATAAGAAATTTCATGCAAATCCATATGGTTTAAATGCTTTTGTTTTACTCTAAAGTGCCTCTTTTGTTCCAGCTATTGCAGTCATGGCCAAAATAAGATCCATTTTAGTGATAATAACACCCCCCAGGATTTATGTTGGAGGAACCCAGTGCACACACAGATGTTAGGCTGCTCATGGTGCAATAAAATGTCTCCCTAAGGGATTTCTTCTATATCATGGCAACTAGTCTGAATGGTATATTCAGCTGTGGGACTCTACCTGAAACTAACCATTCAACACACTTAAGGTGACATGCTTGTTGAGTGGTTTTCAGTTCAGGTGGTTACTGCAGTCTATAATGAAGTCTTGCAGATGCAGTACTTTTAGCCACTCACTTGCTTCACTCCCTATAGGGGAAAAATATACTTTTTTCCCCCACTGAGAAATGATGGCAGTAGATGCAGATTTTACATTGTTTTCTTCTATGTCTCCTTCTGCACCAGTTAAGATGTCTACAATGCCATCACTTACAGGTACAAGTGTTGATAAAGTGGCTACAATTATTGCTTCAGACATCTGCATTACAAATGGATGCCTGGCCCGTTACCTGGGGACAGCTCCGGTTCACGCAGTCACACTCTGCCAGTTGAGAGGAAGGTGTTTGATTCAAAAATATGGCTCTGCTCAAAAATAGATTGCCTGGCTTGCTATGATGAGATTAATGTGATGCAGGTTCTGGTGCTTTGACAGAACATGAAGGGAGTGCTATAGCTCCTATATGGCTGATGTGCCCTAGCATTAGTCTGTATGGGCACCAAAGTGAAGGCTGAATCCTCTGATGTCCTGTGGTTATTCATTTAACTTTGCAACGGCTGATTAAGCTGCCTCTGCCTTCTTTTTAACAAAGCATGACAAGATGACAGTTTGACAATGGAACCTTTTTTTAAAATTTTGAATCTGCATTGCACCGTTTACAGCTATCACTGGCACTGCCATATTAAAGTGAAACTTACAATCACTGATGCAGATACACATGCAGGAACACAAAGGGGAACTGGCGTGACTCAATTTTTGCGATAATCTTACATGACTGCTACTATGACACTGCAATTTGGGTTTCAAATTGGGGTTAGAAATGAATGTGTATGTGCTATTTTCAAAATACACACATTCTTTTAAAGTTGACTTAAAATTTATGGAAGACTGAGCTAAAAAAATAAAGGAAGTTAAGGAACAAGTAAACAGGGATCTATGCAAGGGGTGGCATGTGAGTTCTTACTGCTGTGTCTTAGCAAATAGGAATGTAGCTTGATCAGACTTCTCAGCAGTCACACTCGTAAATATTCACCAAATCACTGTACCATTGCTTTAATCCTCAACATGTGGGTTATCATTAGCAGGGGCTTCCTAAAATAAAATCAAAACCCTATATCTCCTCTGACCGACTGCTGTGCATGCACACATAAAAGGCGGAATATGATTTAAGTTCTCTGAATATCTGTCTCAACCACATCCACCTACACTTTGCACACAGAGCACAAAAGCATATGTACATGATGTTGAGAGGCATGCACAGAGATACTCACAGACACACAGAGAAAATGATACATGTTCAGGCATAGGGATACTTGTGACCACATGGTACAGATATGAGAGATTACATATCTACAAGCGTGCAAATCACAAATGCACGTACAACTAAGGGGGCGGATGCAATGAGAGTGTGTCCATGAGCTGTATGAGAGCTCTTCTGAGATCCCTCTAGCCCACTGTGGGTGTTTTGTCTTTCCCGCGAGGGATGCTCGTTGTTTTGCGGAGGCAGGTTCAGCTCTAGGATTAATGAAAAGCTCCATCTTAGTCATGAAAAGAGCATTTTCACAATCTATTTAACATCATGCATACCAAAGGCTCACATTAGGCGCTGTTGACTTATGCTCGCCTACAGCAGTGTTTTCCGATGCATTCGTTGCCACTGCTGTGATCTTCTGTGGGTAGGCTGCCCCCCTCCAGCCGTGCCCATTGAGTCTCTTGCATTTCTCATGTTCACTGTCAAAAAACTCATTCTTCAGCGCTGAGATGAAATATGGTGCACAACTGGAAGTCTGAGGGAGTTATTGAAGAATTGAGAGTAATAAAGCTTCCTAGGACTTTAGTGTTCCTTTTGGATAATGTCTTTTTTTTCATCTGGCAATGGAGGATTGTCCACAAAAAGCAAGGATTCACTCGCACACAGCATGGTGTTAGTCAGTTTAGCCAAACCTTCAGGTCAAACGGCACTCTTTGAGCTTGCTGAGAGTGGGGCCAGGTCAAAGGATTGTAATGCAGGATGTTTCTATCTCAGTGGCTGGGCTGACCTAACTGAGACTAAAGTGGTGTAATAGGCTGCAGTGGAAAAGCTCGCAGAAGTGAGTTCCATGAGTGCTGGATGTTTTTTCAGTGGTTGCTTCTAGTCAATTATTTAGTGCACATGGTTATAATTACACAGTGAATACAGTGAGAGCGATTAGGTAGTGGTGTGTCTGGATCACTGCAGGGATCACAGGACTATGTGATGAGCTCAAAAGCATTCCAGGAACTGCTGCGTGCTCCTCCTCTCCTCTTCCCCACCACACTCTCTCCCTTTAGCTCTGTCAGCAGTTTTCTCCTGTGAATGGCTGGCGTCAGGCCGGCCTTCTTAGAGCTTTTAAAAGGTTGTTAAAGGTCCTTGTGAGACATGGCCTCTATCCCTCCATTGCCACCCACACCCTTCACCCAGGCCGCCCACAAAGCCCTCTAAGCAATCACAGCTTCTCAGGATGTCAGTTAGCATTAGGGTAACCTCCCTTACGCCTGCGATCAGGGCTCAGCCAGGCAGGGTAACTGGGGCACAGCGAAGGCGCTCGCTCGTAGTAGCCAAGGGAGAGACTGGTCATCTCTGCCACAGTGACCTTTAAGGGCTTTTCAAGGAAGGATATGACGGCGTGGGCGATGAATGATGGTGAAAGTAATGCTCTGATTCATCTGTTGGTGTAAACACAGAATGACTAGCACAGCAGAACAAGATGCAGCTAAGGACTCAAATAAGACACAAATGTCATCCACTTCAATTTTTTAAGGGTAAGACAACTGGAGGGCCCATTATGTGGCCCTGCTTTCCAGTCCTGTCCAGGTCGGTTCGTCTGTCAAGGTAAAATGGCAGGACTGCAAATTCTGCTTGACAGCACACACTCCCCTTAGGGAGACTAAGTGGCGTCAACCTGTCCTAGTCACACACTGTTGCTGACAAGGTGATGATGAACACCTTTCATTAAAAAGAAGAAGCTTGGATTTTCCTGTGAGAGCATGTTCCAGTCTTAATGTCAAAGGGAAAGGGCCAGGGCTGGAATAGTGAGCCTAGGGGCCCAAAGTCTATACTATTTGCTAAGAAATCCTGTATGTCACCATGAAGTACTTTCAAAAATTTCTAGGACCTAGAATTAAAGGCACACAAAAAGGTCCCTCCCTGGAGCACTCCTATGAAAATTGTTTGCATCTTGTTACGAGCTGACGGCATTGCAGATGCTGCAATTAATATAATGCAGATGCATATTGCATAAAGAATAATTGTGCCAAATTAGAGTCCATAGATTGTGGCTGTTTGGTGCAGATAACAACACAGATTTCTGGGGAGCCAAAAATTCCAGTATTGATATGTGTGAATTGGGAAAATATTCCACCCCAAACTCCACTCTGGTGGCTGATGTCTCAGCCTTTAGCTAAGTTTATGTACTGTGAAATTTGAAAACAAGTTGCAAATAGTAATCTGTGTGCATACACAGAGCTTTCGTTTTGCTTGCTTTTAACCATTCATATCAACCAAAAAAGCATAATATTTACCAATGGGCACAGTTTAAAAGCTAACTTTTCTATATGTTAAAGGCTGTTGAACAGTTGGTGAGATAAGGAGTCAGTAAAAATGAGTTGTTATTGTTAATGCTGCAATAACATTATCTTTCATTTCACCTGGGTTGATTAGCTCGTCTGACTGCTACCCACTGAGGAAGCTTTGGCTACTGCATGTATGCAATTTCGCCCCTGGGATTAATGAAGTATTCTGCTACTTATACTGCTTGTCTAAACACTAATTAGGTACATTTAAAAAAGTAATAAAAGCCCATACTAACTGTGTCTTGAGTTAGCTGACATATTACTGTAACAATAGTAAGTGTTGAGTTCAAGATGGTTGCATTTTTAGTTTGGTAGGTCCTTTCACATTGGAGCTGGCAGGCTGCACAGAATACACCAACACAGAAGCCGCTTTTGTAAAGCATTCTAACACTGCACAATTCTAGATATTAAGGTTGCTGTTTTCTGAGGTTGCTGATGCTGCCTTATTTATGAACAACCTTCTTTCCATATACAGTGTGTTGCATTCGGCTGCATTTCTATTAAATGTACAGTAGGTAAAGTGAACCCATGCAAACGCACAGCAATGTTACACTTGATTGCTTGACACCAAAATCTTTGTTTTTAGGTTAGGAATTTGAAAACATCAGCTGTTAAGATAAATTAACACTTCATAAATTACTAATCAGTCCGACACTGGTCTGCGGGAACCATTTGTAGCAGTAACTGTTAAATATTTGACAATTTTAAGTCCAGTACTCAGAAATCATAGCTTGATTCATCTGATTGTTGGGGTTTTCTCTCTAATGCTGTAGGGTCTTTACCTTACAGTGTAAAGTGCCTTGAGGTGACTTTTGTTGTGAACTGGCGCTATATAAATAAAATTGAATTGAATTGAAACTGAATTGATAAGTAATTAAATTGGGCAAAGTAATACTGACTGATCTGTGATTGCTTTATAGGGACAGGAGCTCATAGCTGGCAAACAAACAGTGCAGGGACTAGTTTTCTCTGGTCACAGCTCTAGCTTTCTACTGATCATAATAAAAAATTTTCCCCCTGAATTTAGATTCGTTTTTGTGTGGGTACCAGAATTATTCTGTGTGGTCTCATTTTCTTCTAACTTGGCACTGGCTTGCAGCCCAATAAAACAAATGTGTTTTTAAATGGAAATCTTATCTGCTCTAACTTCAAAGTGTAATTCAGAACCCCCATTAGATTTTTAATACATATATTAAACACTGAAGCTGAGATATTGACTAGTGTTGCCATCACCGTGTCACACTGCTGATAATTTTTGACAGATGTTCAGTATCTGTTAGAGTCATACTACCATCCCTGCCTGAATGTCATCACAGGAAAAAGTAAAATAAAATTAAATAAAAGTTTTTACATCATGAATCCACTATATATATATGTGTGTGTGTGTGTGTGTGTGTGTGTGTGTGTGTGTGTGTATATAAATATATATATATATATATATATATATATATATATATATAGAGAGAGAGAGAGAGAGAGAGAGAGAGAGAGAGAGAGAGAGATACATGAAAACATACTGTTTGTTTTTGCCCTTTCTAATGAAGCACTCAATTCACACAGAACTTAACATTATTCACAGTGGTACTTGGCCACTTGCTAACCCAGACAGTAGTTTATAAGTTCAAACCGCTCAGCAGTTCTGGCCATTTGCCTTCTGGAGGCCAGAGTAAAGGTGATGGTTATGCTCCTCATGAAAACACACACTTTGCCCTGATAATGGAATTTTAAATGGCTTGCTCCTTATTAACTTTGTGGTTTATTAAAAATCAGGCCCGTTTTGCCATCCACAAGGCAAAGCCGCCAGTCCGTGTCTCTGTTGCAGATTAATTACTTTTCTATGGTGCAGGAAAGGAGGGATGGCAGAAAGAGGAAAAAAGTAAAAAGCCATCCACAGTTTAAAATGGCAAGATATATATTTTTCTCCTCTGACGTTAATACATCTTCAGTGTGGCTGGCAGACTCTTATCTGCAGAGCGACTGAGCCGCGTCAGGCCCTGGTGAATTTTGATGATGACTGCAGGTCGCCCAATGAGAATACACAATGAGGAAGGCTCTGACTGACATTATACTCTGAGGCCCTGTCCTCAGTGACTTAAAGACTGAACTCTTTCCTACTGTGCACTATGTTCCCTTTTGTTTGCTTTAGAAAGACTACCTTACAACTGAAAAACAGGCAAGAACACTTTCATAGAATTTAATATATTTGTGTGGTGTTGATGCATTTCAGAAAGCTTTTGTTTTCCCAGTGTGTCTTTTGAAATGACAAATGGTTGGCTATAAAACACCAATTTATGTAAGTAAAGTCATAAAAAATGGTTTTGTTCAGCCAAACAGATCCAAGGTGACTCAGGAGAAAAGTCGGAATGTTTTTGAAATGCTCTTGTTTTGGATTTTTCTGGCTTCTTTAAATAGGGAGGAAGATTCTAAGCCATGCCTGCATGCAGTTGATTGGCATAACATTTGTTCAGCTTTGAACTAAAATGAGACTTTCATTACAAGGAGATCCTCAGTTACGCCTCTGCACGGGAACATCTTCTTCTGATCTGAAAAGTGTATTTATACACTGAGCGAGAACAATTCCTTGCTAAACTCTCTGAGGTGTCATCGTGCCTCTGACATTTCACAGGAAACGGAATACAGGGTCACCGTTGTTTTATTTCCACACTGAATATGAAACAGGCCCTAGCATGAGTAGATGATTATTCAGATTTGTCCCAACACAAGTTTTAAACCAGCATTAATATATCAGGCCCTCGGCTGCCTTCCCCTCGCTCTTTTAATTTTTTTCTTTTCTTTTCTTTTTTTTTCTAGCAAGGCGAGAGTGCCGATGAATAATTGAACAGTCCCGCGGTCCAAATGTCACAGCAGGGAAAATTGTTTGCGCTGGCTGGTAATTAGAATTTCATTGTTTGTTATGTAGGTTTGAAATTCCTGTCATTCCACATTCCACCTTATCTTAGTGATGGCAGATATCACCAAGCTTGTCTGTCCGGGGAGACACTAAGGCAAAGATGGAGAGATGGCATAAAGCACAATACATTTGCTCATTCAGCACACAATTACTCACTCACACATTGTCACTGACACAGACAAAGTCATTCCTACGCAAACTTCTCCCACTTTCAGATGGACAGAAAGTAGTGGCCCTGTTTCAGTTAGTCTTTTCTGCGTGTAATATGCAATATTCCTTGAACCTTTAATCCTCTTATCTCATTTTCCTGCATTTTGTAACTTCATGTTTTGTCGCTGCTATGGTTAACACTACCTTTGCTTATGACTGAGGCTGACATTTTGTCTCATTGCTTGTAGAGTGCTTGTGTTGGAATGTGTATGTGTGTGTGTGTGTTTATGTACATGCATGTGTGTGTAATCTGTGACTGGTGTGTGAGAGTGTGGCTGCATGTGCTTGTGACTTCTCTATATTTGCATATTAGCTGTTTTAACACTTGCACTGAGTGATGCAGTACGCTGTTCTCTTGGTGCTCCAACTGTCACACACAATCTTTTAAGGTTGCTGCTCTTTTTCTCTCCCGGTTAGTCTTATGTCAGTTTGAATATGGTGCTATGGATGGATAATGTCATGATCTGATTGAAACTCATCTAAAACTTAAACTAATGACTTTGGTATGTTATTTAAATATTTACTGATTCTGACATAGTGACTAAAGTGAAGCTGGCAGCGCTGAATCCAGAGCTACACTATATGGGCCACACTTCTCAATCATTGAACTCAGAGGTTTCATTCATTCCTATTGTCACAGGTGCATAGAAGCACAGCCTGCCTTTGCAAACATTTCTGAAAGATTATTCTAAAGAGCTCATTGAATTCAAGTGTGATACTGTAATGGGGTACAACTGTTGTAACAAGTCCGTTTGTGAGATTTCTTCCCTCCTAGACATTCCATGATCAACTGTAGGTGGTATTATTGCAAAGTATTTAGGAACCCCAGCAATTCAGCCACCAAGTGGCAGACCGTGTAAGGTTACAGAGCGAGTCACTGAGTGCTGAGGAGCGCAGTGCGTAAAATTTGCCAGCACCCTTCTGATCCAATAACTGCAGAGTTTCAAATCACCTCTGGCATTAACATCAGCACAAAAACTGTGCATCAGGAGCTTCATGGTATGGGTTCCATGGCTGAGCAGATGCACGCAAGCTATACATCACCAAGCACAACACCACATATCAGATATTGTGGTGTAAAGCACACTGAAACTTGTTCTGTGGAATGACAAATAACACTTCTCTATTTCTTTCTTTATTTATGAGCAATTTCCCCCCTGGGATTAAGAAAGTATTCTGATTCTGATCCTGATTTAGCAGTCTGATGGAAGAATCTGGGTTTGGTGAATGCCTGGAAAACATTGCCTAATTGACTGCACTGTGCCAAATGTAAAGTTCGATGTAGGAGGGATAGTTCTATGGGGTTGTTTTTCTAGAGCTGGCCTTAGTCCCTTTGTTTTAATGAAGATAAATCTTAATGCTTCAGCTTATCAGGACAATTCTATGGCTCCAACTTTGTGAGAACAGTTTAGATGAGTTTGTTATGGAAGAGCTTCACTGGCCCACACAGAATCCTGAACCCAACCCCGATGGACACCTTTTAAGATGAATTAAAACAGAGATTGTGGGCCAGGCCCTATCTTCTAACATAATTGTCTTATACCTTACAAATGCTCTTCTGGTTGGGCAAAAATTCCCACAGACACAATCCAAAATATTGTAAAAAAGCCTTCCCAGAAGAGTGGACGCTGCTATAGCTACAAATATTGGACCAGTATTTGTGTCCCAATACACTGTTTATTTAGTCAGATTTGACTGGTGATTCTATGCATGCAGCTTTTATATCCTGGTGACTATTATAATAAATGTTGAGGTTATCTCCTCATTCATTTAGAAAGGGGTTCAAAATAATAGGGGTCCAGCTATGTTAACAGTGGTAATTCTTCCAGCTAGAAGAAAGTTTCAAGATTTCAGTGTCCAGCCACTAAATGTGTTTAAACCAGCTCTCAAAATTACTGACCATCAGTCTGTTAACTGTAATATAGAGATTCACTGTTCTATGGAAATGGTATCTTTGAATCTTTATTAATTTTTTTGTTTATTATTTTTTTTGTGATTTGAGGGCAGTGGAAAGAAATGTTGACACAACAATGACATACAGTAACATCACCGTTAAAGCTGAAATATGAACTTGTTCTTTGCTAAATTTTCCTTTTAGTATGAAGCATTGTGCCACTTGTTATGTCATCATTCTGTAGTGTTCTCAAATCTTATCGCTTTCCTACAGATCCCACATATGTAGAATCCATAGGAGAGAGGCAATCTTTTGGAACCATGAGCTTTATGGTTCCATTGGTAGCTTGTAGTCCCAGTTTTGTGGGACCAGACATGTTTGACTTTGTTCTTGTGCAGGTAAGCAATCCAGGTCAAGAGGAAAAGAGGGTTGGCATTTACTAAAATTCTTCCATAACCACTGCCCATTGTCTAGCTTTTTATTGGCGTGCTTTAAATGTATCTGCATTCATAACCAATGGCCAGTGAGCAGAAATGTGCCTAGAGGCTAAGTCGGCAGCCAGTGGATTCCCAGATGATTTTTCTATTTTCCTGGTGAATGTCCAGCATTCCCTGCCTTTTAGTTCTGCTTTTGGTCTCTACCAACCCCAACAGGAAATGGCAGAGACCTGCTGTATCCATGAAAATGTTATAACAGTTGCAGGCTGGACAGATAATCGAGCTGATCTTCTCTAAACAGCTCTGTAAAGCAGAGCAGATTCAGAGTCAGTGATTAAGATGTGGCCTTTGTTATCTGTACCAGAAAAAAGTCTCTTTAGCTGCAACAACAGCAGTTTATTCAGATAAATAACTGGATACTTGAAATTGTCCAAGATGAAGGGACTGCTGCAACAAACTAGTTGGAGACTGAGCTTTTCTGTGATAGAAAATTGGTAGCATTGGCCTCCTAGTAACCTCTGGAAACAAACACTTTATTGTGCTTGAGTCTTGTCATCATCGACATGACTGAAAAGCAAACACATCCAGTCTTGTCTGATATGCCTTAGAATTAAGTCAGTGAAGTATGTGTTAACCATAAATTGGCATTTCTGAAGCACCAGGAAAACCTGTGGCTAGAGATTTTCTAAATTGGAGTGAGGCAGTGCAGATACTCAGTATATCCTTTCAGATATGTTGTATCTTTGAAATCAAATGGTTGGTTTACTTTTGTTGTTTTTAGTATATTTTGCCAGATTGAAAATGTATAATAGTGGCATGTCTCTCACTCATTCTCCTCCTATTTTCTTCTCCATCAACCACAGGCTCTCAGTGTTTCCACTCTGCACTATGTAGCTGATTTCTTTGTTTTTGAGTCTTTCTTTTAAAATGTTTTTTTCATGCTTTTCATGTTTGTTTTTCTAAGTGCTTACTGGCAGAATAGTCAGTGTGATGCTATTGCAATCCCCTTTCGTGCACGTAGGCATCAAATGACAGTTTAAGGTTTCATAAAGAGGCATGGCTCTTTTGGGGGTATACTGTTTTAGACTCCACAAAGGGAATTACCAGCACTCATTCAGAGGGTCACATAAAAACCAAAAACAGCTCAAATAAAACAAGAAGTATAAATATGTCAGTCTTGGTGGCTAATAGCAAATTATTTTCTAACCCTTTGCTCTCTGCCTGTCACATCTTCTTATCTCGGTTTCTGACATTCATCTTGTGTTGTTTTCCCCCTCTTTTCTCTCTGTATTTTTCTCTCTAGTTCTCCATCTCTCCCACCATCACTCTCTTTTGTTCTCTCTATCAGTGGGAGATGGAGTTAAGTGCAGCTGTAGGCCAAATAGCCCAGTGATTGGCTCTCACTTACTCCTGCCTCCCCAGTGCATTTGAAATCACTGATTGCAGACAAGCTAGTCTAAATCAAAGCTCTGCTATAAGGGAAATGCTTTCAAGGAAAAGGGGGCGTGTGGGGGTTAAGATTTAGGTGTGTGTCTGCAGAGCCCACTCTTATGTACCTTCTGATTGCAGACATCAGTACCTTCACCTTCATGAACAAACAGTGTGTAAAGTTGCTTTACTTCCCAGAACCTGGTGACTTGTTGATGTTGATTTGTCCTTGCCGGTCTTTGAAATTCTTATCAAATTTTATCTGAGCTTTGCTCTTGTCCTTCCCCTCCAGATGCCCTGAACACGAGGAACCATCAGGTGATGTGTACCACCCTGAAAGTCCTGCAGCATCTGGTGATGTCTGCAGACAAGGTGGGAGAAGCTCTGGTGCCTTACTTCAGACAGATCCTTCCCATTTTTAACCTCTTCAAGAACAAGAAAAGTGAGTTCCAGCCAACAAATTTTTTGAATTTGTAGTTCAAGGACAGATGGTGTGGGAGGTGTTTGTCTTTTGGAGTCAGTATTGTGTAAGCTTGTCCTTTTCTCTACTAATATTGCCATGACTGCAGAACAGCACTGAGGGAAGGTAGGTTGAATCAGGTGATTCAACAGTCCTGGGGAAAGCTATGTAAAGATTAAGTTTCTCTTTTTATTTGACTGTTATTCCAACAAAAAAAATTCTGTTTTTTACATTTTCTTTTCTGTGGAATCAAAGCCTCTGTCCCTGAGTTCTTTCTGCTTTTTCGCCTTCCACTTAAACATCCACTTGACAGAGAAGCTCCATTTTGTCTTTTTCTGCTGTCAGTCAGGCTGCATTGTGCAGAGATGCTGAGGAGGAGACTTTGTCCTTGCTCTCTCTGAAAGCCTCCACCTGGGTGACACCAGGACCTGGGGAGATTGGCATCAGATAGGCAGGGCTCTTTGTGTGGCTGTGTCAAAGCACTTAGTATGGTGTGACATGATGTGGGTCCATTGAAGGCTTAGAGGCACAACCGGCCCCAAACGCTGCAGTAGGATGTGGAGTGACACTGTGAATCAATCATCTAAACACAAGCTTTAACAGGAGAAAACACAAGGCTTTAGTCTCTTAATCAATATCCAATTTGAATCTCTTGTCTCTTTAATTCGCTTACATTATCTGTTTGTTGAGGTCTTAAAAAAGACAAGGGGAGAAAGCTGAAAGAGAAAAGACAAAGGATGCAAAAGGAAAGCCTGCCTTATTAGCATGTGGCCTTATGCAAATCTCCTCTGTAAATTAGCTGTCAAATCAATCCCCTAAACCGTTTTGAAGCGCTTAGTTTTTCCACCACACTGAAAGCTCTGGAGTCGGCCAGTGAACCCCACCAGGAATATATCTGCCTGGTAGTTACCATGCTGTCCTGTCTACTGGTTTGCCTGCCTTTCTGTCCTCCTCTGGCAGGCATCGATTAAACTTGAGCCAACCTCTCACCTGGCAGGCATCTCTGCTATTGACTTGAGACCAGCCTGGACCAGACAGAGGTCCATACAGCTGCCAAAGCACAGGGTCCAATCTGCTAAAGAAGGGCAGCATTTCCTGTTCAGTAATTTAGAGGCATCCAGTAGAGTTTCTCTCTTAAACTGTAAAGTTTGGCTATGATTGAAGCTGAATATATGACCAACATAAAGCATGTCAGTGCAAGTGAGTGTCTATATACTGTAAGTTCATAGATAGATAATTTCCTTGTGTTTTTCCCCATCTCCATTGAAGGCTTCAGCCTTAGAAGAGCTGTCACAATTCATGTTCTGTTCCACCCACTCCCTGCTAACAGAAAAAGATATAACTTCAAATACAGAGAATACATGCTTCCCTTTTGGGGGGAATAAACACTGTGTGAACCAGAAGTCTGTGTTCTTTCTCCAAATATTTCAGGGTTGTTGTTCACTCAGTCTTTTTCTGTCTGCCTTTGTCTTTGTTTCTCTCGTCTATTTTATGTCTTGTTTATATCTATATCAAAGCTTTCATTGAAGTCCATCTATTATCTAATATTACTTATATACACCTCCAGGTCTGTCCCACGCTCAATCGGCTGTCTCAGTCAGAGTCAGCATGCTGCCTCTAGCAGACAGGCACAATCATTGTGTTAATACAGTAGAAGACACAGAAGCCTGCTAGTTGTGTGTGGCAACTCCCACACTGCAGCTCATAGAGCTTGCATGGCATCCCTCTTATCTCCTGAGCCACAACGGGGCCACTGTCCACTACATGCCAAATATGTGCGTATGTGTCGACATTTGTGTACATCTGTCATGAATGGATCTGTTGTATCCCATATGCAGCTGTTGCCTTCAGTGCTTTCTGTCTCCCGCTCTCCCTGTTCAGTGTTGTCGGTCTGCCAGCCTTGCGCACACAATGCTTTACTACGTGTCTTCTACATGCCCACATATACACCATATACACACAGTCACACATACACCATGACACACTCCTTCAGCTGAGGCTACACAACCTACCTCTGTTCCTGTCTGTTCAGTTGTTCGAGCTGTGAATCAATAGGCTGACAGCCACTGCTGCAGGGTCAGGGCCACAGTTAGATATCACCAGCATCTCATCACGGGACAGATCCCCTAGGCTGTGTTCCCACGCTTCCGCTATGTCGCTCCCACTCTGAGACAGGGTTGTGACCCATTAAATAGGTCTCTATACAACCCTTATCTGAGCCATTTTTCCAAGGTCAAAGCTGGAACTTAACAGCCATCTCCAAAATGGACCCTCTGGTGTCCTTTCACTCAGACAGAGCACTGGGTCTCTGACCAGAAGAGTAGTGTCACAACCCACTTTTTCAGTCTTTTTAGGATCCAGGCATGTCTCGTTGTTCAAAGAGAGGAAAATATGCCTGTTTAACTTCAGGCAGCTGGCTGCGATTCTTACCACTGTCACAGTAATGTGTCATTTTGAAGTGCACAATAATGAGCAATCGCATAGTATCACCATCCTTGATGTACCCCTTTGTCTCCTGAATCAGCTCTTTCAGCTTTTGTTTGCTTTGTGCCTTTTGTTTATCAAGGGTTCTTTTTGTATCTATGTATGTGTCTGTGTGTGTGTGTGTGTACACATGTGTGCATGTTTATATTGGTTTGAGAGACGATGTTGTGGACAGTGCAGGAATTCTTCCAGTATGATTTGCATGGCTCTCTTGTTTGCTTGATGTGATGAATCTTATCCCTAATGAAATGCAACAACATCCCTTAAGAAGGAGAGATGTGCTCCGTCATCCAGCAAATTCCTCTTCTGAGCTCAAAGGATGGGAAGTCATCTACTGTACTGCACGTCATATCAAGAAGAGACTCTGCAGCAGAGTAAACTGAACAAAGAAAATATCCTGGGGTTGTGAATGAGGATGAAATGGTTGCCAGTGCTGACCGTATTTAGTAGACCAGGTAATGGCTAGATTTGACTGACCCACGGTAAATACAGTTTCTCTGTCTGTGTTATTATATGATTCCAACTGCTATGTTACCTTAAAGTAAATTAATCCAGATGAGCCGAGGAGACATACAGAAAACTACCGCTAATTATCTCAAGGTTGAATTTAAAACATCTAAAATGCATTGCATATTGCCAATGACCAGTGTTTAGTGATACAATATAACTGCTTTTTCACCAGATATTTGGCAGTCCCTCTAGTCTTTTCAATGTAGATCTCTGTTACTATACAAGGACAAGTACACTTTGAGAACACTTAAAACTCTTCATGGACCGTGCATGTAGAGGCTAAGTGGCTGAGGAAGACAAAAGAGAAAGTTTTCCAAGGCGTCTACAGTCTCTGTGTCTGTAAATTGTGTCTGAAAGGAGCTGATGTTTGTCTGCAGAGCTCCTGTATCAGTTATTTTAGACTAAATTTAAGCATTGTTGAATCCTTACATCATCAGACAAATGCACAAATGAATGCGCATCTAATTTAATTTTTTTATTTCCAACCGGGCGATATAAATTGGCACAGACTAAAGTGCCTCAGGATGCAATTGGATAAGACCTACAACATTATCAGAGGAGCAAAAGAGGTGACGTACTGCACCAAAGACAGATTGCATATAAAAGATGGTCTTATTTGACCATATTTGGACAAAAGATTGGAGTGCTAAGTTACCAGCCAACACTAGCAGGCTGAGTTATCAAGCTTTACATTTAGACAGGTTGGATACATCACAGAGACATAGATACCAACTAATTAACACTAACATCCAAATAAAATACTACACTTTCTTTGACCAAAACTGCTTTTCTTGGATGGTCTGTTAGTACACTTAACTGCACAGCAAATTGTATTATTTGCTGGATAATTGCTCCATAGGGCACCAACACCACAAAAATGGTGGAGACATCCAGTTCAGTGACTTGAATTAACTGAGGTGAAGCCTAGCAGAAAACTAATACAATTTAACAGATGAGTTATATAAAAAAAATTGGCCCCAATATCCTCCAACAGAGGAACTGATTATAGAGTGCAACATGGTCTTTCTTACCAGGATATAAACATGTTAATTTCTGCTGTTAAATTTGGCATTTTTAATTCAATCAAATTTAACATTATTTGCATAGCACCAGTTTACAACAACAGACATCACAAGGTACTTTCTTGTGTAAAGTAAATACCCTAAAAGATTAGGGGAGGAACCCCAGTGGTGGGAAGGAAGAACAGTAGGATGAGACCTCTGGAAGATCCAGGCTCAGCGTGTGGCAGCCACCTGCTTTACCCTGTTAATTTTTAGAGGGAAAAGAGATTTCTTAAAAAAAAAGATCATAGAGTGATGATGAATAACAAACAGGACTCAAAAAGTACATCACAAAGTAAATGATTTTAACCTAACCTGAGGTTATGACCTCTCTTGATATCTTGGATTCATTTGTTTTTGGAGCTGTGGTTTTTTGGACTTCCATGTTGGCTTCATTTTTCAGCCTCAGGTGTTGGCACATGCCTTCAGAAACAACTTTCTTAACAGCAAAGTCTTTAAGTGCACTTACTTGTGGTTTTTCATATACCATCCAACTCTTTTAGTGATACAATAGAAGATTTAGAAACACATTCGACATCAGTGGCAGCCATTTTGGTTGTTTATGAAAATGCCTCAGTGATGTAGCTTTTATTCGCAGCCATCATATCAAACTTGTCGTGATTGGCCAAGCACAGCCACTTAGAAATGTGTATGACCAGGAGGAGGGCCTGACACATTCTGCCAGAGCAAATGGAACATAAGCTCTCTGATTCGTCTGGTTCCCAGGCTAGCATTGTTGTTGTTGCCCTGATAATTTTCTTCGCTTATCTGTGAGGTGTAGGTCCTTAAACACCTATTCATCACTGACAAGCACGCTCTCGCTGTCTGGCTCTCTCTCTCTCACACAAACACACACACACACACAGGTTGTGATAGTGGCTCTCTGTCTTCTGTGTCCAGACAAGTGGTGAGGTTTTTATGTTGGTGACAGATGCAGTGCTGCGGCTGGCTGTCTTATCTCGTGACCCTGCTCTATCTACATATCACATGACATAGTCATACACACACTCACAGGGCATGTTGGGCCTTTTTTATTTATATGGCAGCTCAGTTACAGCCAACACCAATCGTTGGAATGGAATGGAAATAAACATGGAGACTTGGTTGACCACACAACCACCCACCCCCATCTCATGCCTCAACACAAGGACATGGACAGTCAGAAAATAGGAATGATGGACACCTACCTCACTGTAGATGGAATCATGCTCACATATCAACTATCATATTAGGAAAAGGCCATGATGAACACACAAGGAAATTTAAATCCAAAGCCTTTTTTTCAGGGGTTCATTTTAATAAGACAGAAGGCCAAGCGTATGCTTGGTGCTCAACCACCTGTGCTCCTGTCCACAGCACAACATAATACTCCAGTTTACTGCCACACCACTACACTGTTGCGTATATGATGCTGAAGTTAATTCCTGGGGATTCCCATTCACAAACATTTGCTTTATTTAATGACCTTTTCCAGCTGCTGTTCTGAAAAATTAATTCACTGCCACGCTTCCATTGTGTACATAGCGACACAATGGGGAAGACACACACGAACACACACATAAACACATACACACACATAAACCCATGCCCCTGATGTAATCCATCATCCTCCACAGACACACGCAGCTCCTTTTCCCGGTGGACATCAGGACACACACCTCATTTTCAACCACTGTCTCCTCTTCCATGTAGCCCTCTCCAACAGGAGATATCTATCTATCAAACCATCACAGCTCTCCGGGACCCCGCCGCCATTACAGTATGAGATGAATGGAAGAAACAGAGAGACAAAAGAGAAATGTAAGAGGAGATAGCATGAATGAGCAAGAGATGAAATCCAGGTATACCGAGTTGCCTGTTCTTACCTGCTGCACTGTTAGCATGCTTCACAGCACATAATTACTTTTTTCTTTCTCTCCTAAAGCTTAAGACGAGGTTGAGGAAATAGCGGAAATATAGTTTCATACTAATGCAGCCCCCCACCTTTTCCCACCTCTCCCTATCTACCTCCACTCCAGTACTCCTTCCGCCTGAGGATATGCCCACCTGGCTCTGTTAATTTCTATTGTCAGCAGGTCTGAGGCGGAGCAGCCAATCAGTTGCGAGCGTCAGCCCTTGGGCCTGCAGTCACTCTGCGGCTCCAATTTAAAGGTCAGCTGATAAGCAGCCAGCTTCATGCATAATCTGGGTTGCTCTGCAGTCAGACAGGCAAACTGCTCAGTGAAAATACACATCCACACTCAACATTCACACCTCATTCTCTTGGTCTATGATTGACCCATACAAACTTTTTTTACTTAGCCGACTCTACTAGACATATTTTATGTTCCCTTTTCCTACCGGAACAAATGTGTACCTGTGTTATTCCATCAAGTCACATAATGTACTTTTACTAATTATTTGAGAGGAGCACCTTTGTAAGAACATAGCTTTGTGTTTGTTGATTCATTGCTTTGTATTGTTCATTACTTTTTACATAGTGCCTTCTGTGATGTGAAGCACTTAAGGGAATTATGGGATCCACTCTTTAAATGGCTCAAAGCAGCGAGGCTGGCAGTTTGCTTAAAATAAAATAGAATTGGACCTCTTTGCCCAGGCAGTTTGCTACTTTAACAAGCATTACTTCGATTGCTGCAGCATGTGGAGGCTTGCCAGCAGAACTTCCATGGCCTCGTTCCCCGCTTGCTCAGTGCCACTGGTCAGCATTGTTGTGTGATCACATATCTGTGTGTGTATTATTTGCTTGTCATTGTCTTATCGCACTACCGCCATCTGGCATGACTGTAATGTATTAAAAGTTTAATCACATTTGTTTTTCGTGTTTTTTGCAAACCCACTTAATCAAACTGTGCAAAAAGTTTATTGCAGTTGAATAAAACATTTATCTTAGTAGGTGATCTAATCGGATGCCTCAAAAGCAACATTTGCCCACCTGCAGGTTTGAACTGACAAACTTTGATCAGGTTGGTGAAAAACTGTAAAAAAACAAACAAAAAGTATTTAAATTTAAAATGGTAAATTCAAAAGCTTGAGTGAATTTATTTTTTTTTTAGCCTTAGCCTTTTAGATCAAATTTAGGATGATTTATTGTTTTAAATAAATCAAAATATTTTTTCAGGAAACAATGATTATATTTTTTACTAATCATTGATAATATAACAAGCAAAAAACAATATGCAGAATTCCACAGATTTTCCACTTGGCTCACTGTAGGAAAATGTGAAAAAATTCTGTAGATGCTGTTTGGGCCTAGTGATCAATTCCTCTGCTCCGTACGCAGTACCCAGGAAGATCATTCTTTAAGCTAAAAATCCATCCATCATGATTCCCCTCCTCTTGATTCCTTGGTTACTCTTAATAGCTAGTTTTCTGAGCTTCACTAAGTCTTAAATCTTGGAAATTTATTGGACTAAAAGTAAGGTTTTAGAGAAGGCTTCTAAATGAATGTTGAGCTTTTAGACAGATAGCATCAGGTTTGGCACGCAGTAAGTTCTACTTTGTGCATGAATATGTAGTTACTATATTCTTACTATGGAATCATAAGTCCTCAATCTCAGTGGGACTGCTCCTTTCATTCCCTCTAATCCAAGTAGCACCCAATTACTTAATTGGATGAGTTATGAGCGTCCTTTCCTCTTCTTGTTTCCACCCATCTCAATGAGATTAACACACTGTAATTAATGAATTTGGGGCACTTTGAAACGATTTGCAGGATTGTCCTGGCTCCGGGGGCCTGACATGGGTAACACAATTATCGAGTTGTCGAAATGAGACAAAAGACTGAGATGAATAGTGCCAACATTAGCTGTGTTCGCCGAAAACAGGTGATCGTTCCAGTCACAGCCTGGATTAGGTTCATGGGCTACTTTGTTGTTATTCCCATTAGAATGTGTGTGGGGAGGGTTTTGTATGAATTTGTGTCCTTGCACATGAATTTTTGTGTGTCATGACTTCGTTGTAGTGAGCAGGGAGCTCTCCTGCAGCTTCTTACTGCATCATTGTGTTTGACATCTCCGCGGGCAGCCAGCGACAGAATGCTGGTGTGTGTGCAGACATTTGTCCAGCCCGCTTTGGATCAGCATTCGCACCCTGCGTCAGGTTGCCTGTCAGCTTTCATAAACAGCCACACCTTCACAAATGGGTCTGCCACTTGAATGTGAAAAAAAGGGCACAATTGTGCAAAGTAAATAACAACTGGCATTTCTCCAGTCTCCGGATTTTGTTGTCTCAGGCAAGGACACTCATAATAAAACAATGAATAAGATAGATTTTATCACCTGTGTCTGGATTCTTGTAATACATGCACATTTCAAACAGGTCACTGTTTGCAAAATACTTATGATTTTCAGGAGCGGTGTAGTGTTGTATCACATCTACACCTGTCATTTTATTGCCTACACTGTCTTTTTTCACACAGAGGATTCACTGCAATGCTGCTACGACGATCACTCAGTCACCTTTGTTCATTCTTACTGAACCAAACAAAGTCACCGTAACGCTGCCCCAGCGTGCCCCCCGACCCGACCCCTTTAGAGATCCACAACCGTTATTTCTCCTATGAGCATGCCTCACTGACAGATATATCCCTTACCTCCTGTTTTCTCACGTCATCATGTACTAGTGAGTCTACTAACTATCTCAAATGGACATGACTGAACAATAGGCAAGCAATTTTTCCTAAGAAATAGCTCAGCTTCCACCCAACACATTGTACATACATAATCAAAAACAGAGCTGTTTTGGCATATTGTTGCAGAAAAAGGATTTTTCATATTGTTTTCATGAGCAGTTTCTGTCACACAAATGCGCATCAATTTAGTGATATTTCAAACAGCATTGTAAGAGCACTGGAATTTCTTTACTTTTTTACTGGTGACAGTTGTGGCCGCAGGTGTTATTTTCTCATTGTCAGTCTGTTTGATCTGGCTGTCCATCTCATTTTCCGTAACACCTTGAGAAAATTTCTTCTAAATCGGTGCAAATGTTTTCCTGGCTTCATCGATCAACTGATTACATTTTGGTGGTCAAAGTTCTTGTGAATGCAATAGCTCCGAATCTATGGCATCATTAAAATCTTGGCTGAACACTTGCACTCAAGAATGAACTGATTAGAATTAGACATCAAAGTCACAAACACTAAAGTCACTAAACAATTTGTTCACCAATGACCACCAATAATAAAGACAAAATTTCACAATGTTCAGTAGGATAAAATAACATGTTAAGAACTTACTGTGACATAATGCTATGCAAAAATACTTTTTTGGCCATTATAAAGCACCATGATGACTGATAGAGCCTACTGTCAGCTTTGCAGACGATTGTCTATATGTTGTGGACATGTACTGTCACCAGGCGGCAGTGTCACAGACAACCAGTGTGTGGCTACTTTTGTTTGCTGTTGCTGGTCTTTAGCCAGCTGTAGCAAAGAGTGAAGTCATAACATACAAAGAGTGGAGGTAAAACCTAGCATTAAAAACAATGAACAGTGCCCCTTTAGCCACTGTCTTTCCTTTTCATGCTGTTTTTTCCTTTAGTGCATGTGTGTTTTTTTAGGCTTCTCTCGCTACATTGGGAACATTGCTGTCGCTACCTTTCCTGACCCAGCCTACACACAAGGTCTTCCATCTCGAGCTACGCAGCGTTGGTTTTTGGAAGACTGCACGCCAGCACATCTGCACTGGTTGCATTCTCCTCTGTGTATGCAAGCAGACACAACCACAGTACCATAAATCAGGCATAAGCTAGAGAACAGGGGATATCATGACCATTTTTCACATTTGACTAAACACTAGGGGCTATAACTTTTGGTGCCCACTTCCTTTGGAGTCTTCATTACATAAATGAGTTTGGACAGATATGGATGTAAAATCAGTATTCGAATACTTTATTAATCCTAAGGTGGAAATTGCATAAAAATACTGACTGGTTGGTGAGGGCATACAAATTGTGGAACTTCTAGTTTTGCTACTCTGACTAAACTGGTTGTGCTCCAAAGCCCAGTCAAAGCTCAGACGTAAGGACAGATTTTAAAAAGTCGGCATGTATAAGATGTTTGTGGTGTTAAATGTAAACGTGAAAAATGACTAAAAGGTAGTACTTAATTATGATGCATTCAGCTACAAACTAAAGATGTGTTCAGAAATTAATAGAGTCAGTTGATTTTTTTTCTACACAGAATGTGCTTCAAGTGCTTAGCCTTTTCAGTACTGCAACATTGCTAATGGTTAAATTTCATTTAATAAAGAAAAGATTAATATTTAAATAGGCTCCTGGCAATGTACAGTATTATCATTTAGTATGCACATTGCACATTGTTTGCATAATTAATTCACTGCAGCTTCATCTGTAAATAATATTGTTACCACACCAGTTGCACAGACACAGAAGACCATTATCAGGATGTGTGTATGTATGTGTGTATGTGTGTGTGTGAGAGGGAGGGAGAGAGCAATAGGGCACACTGTCACTGCTGTGCAAACACTGAAAAAAAATCCCACTTTAGTGCCTTGTTTACGTTCAGGATCTGTCCTGTCACACAGGCATGAGTGCATGGTAGACACACACATACGCACGCACATACACACATTGTCCGTGCCCTTCAAAGTCAATAGAGGGGATATAAACATAACTGTCTACGTCACACCACCACATGGAATGTAGAGTATGCCTGCTATGATCTGCTTGAGATCATATTTTATAGGTGGATGTTTGGCCTCTTTGAGAGGCTCTGATGTTGCTAAAAACATTTGTCCAAAACATGCATTGGTATGTTCCAAGTGCAACTCTGTAGTAAAGACTGGCAGTTTATATTGTGCAACTGTTTTTTTGAAATTATTTTAAAATTTAAAAAGGAAAAAATGATCAAAGTTAATTATAAATGAACAGAAATATTTTGAGCATATTGATGCTGTTCCATTCAGTACTTTTAATGAATAAATCCCACTATCAATTGAGTAGGACACTTTTTCCATTTAGTTGCATTAATTGTGTTATGCTAACAAAAAACATCTGAAAGATCTGAAAACATAAGGAAAAGTATTCATAACATAAGCATTACACTTTGGAGCCAGGGGCTTTAAATGCCTGCTGTGGTGATTTATACAGATCTGATATCTCCAGTTTTTCTTTCTGTGTATCTATTGTTCAAGCAACACAAGGTGGACCCTTCATCTTACACCCTGCAACAGTGGCGACATTATTAACTTTATCTCAATTTCAATGTCATCCGAGGTTTTTACGTTATCTCTTCTCCTTCATGTTTGCTTCCAATTGTCCTACTTGTTTTTTTATATAATTTCAAATCACATATCTGAGGAGATGCATAGTTTTTCATTTTTTGTACAATGTAGGCCAAGTGCTAAAAGCCTTGTCCTCTTTGTTCTCTTCTGCAGCCCCCTCACCCCATAATGCTGTTCTAGCTGTTGACCTCAGCTAGATGAATTATTCACCTTGAGGACTGTGGCAACTCTTGTAACGTGCTGACCTGCCAACTCCCTGCATGCCTGGGACACTTTACACACTCCCAAAGGAGATGCACCCATGGTTCTCCTTCTCTCACCTCAGCTTCTCTCTTCTCCACCACCTCCTCCCATCAAATATTTAGTCTGTGTGGATGGAGAGGCGAATCCCCGGATCCCCAATGACTTTCACTCACTCTATCACCTCATCTCTCTACATGTCTCACTGTTATTCTCAGCTTCCCTTTTACTCACAGAGGCAATAGGGAGATGGAATGAGGCAATGAGTGCCTGAAACATTTAGGTCTCTGCCCCCGCTGAGTGGTCTTGTCAAACTTACTGCAGTGAGGGCCTGCCACTCTACTGTACAATCTTTCCTAGACAGATGTGGATCAAAAGGCTTTGATAGCATTTTGTGTATCTTTTCCACCTTTTCCTTTATTGTTTGTAAAAAGGCATAATTTTTCTTTCCTGTTCACTTAAAAAAAACAAAGCTAAAAAATGAAAATAGAAAACCGACACACAGACAAAACAGAACAACACCAAGCATAGACCAGAGCTCATACCAGGGCATCAAATACTGCTGCTCTGTCAGATGCCACAGAGATGCACTGAAAGCATCTTTTGGTTATTTGCTGTAGGAATATAGGACACCAAAGGAAAACAGTCTCCTTTTTAAAGAGCAAAAAAAGTCACCATTAGAAGGTTGGCAGTTTGGTAGTGAAGGCAATCAGGCAGTGGTTCCTGTGCTGTATGAAATCTTCATCTTTAGCTTTGTTTTATTTGCTATTTTACCATTTGCTGATTTGGTGTGAGAGCCAAAAATAAGTACACTCCTTTGCAATATTAATCAAGGTTTAAAATTGAAATAAATCATTATTATTTTTAATTTTGGTAATTACATATAAATTTAAATCAATTTAATTAACAAAATTTAATTTTAATTCATAACTTATATGTGACAGCACATTCAAATGCAGTGGAAGTTAGACCAGCTGCCTCCAACTCACTCTATCCCCTGCATCCTCTTCCATCACACCAACTCGCTTCACGCCCTCCTTCACTACATCCATGAACCTTCTCTGTGGTCTTCCCTGTTTTCCTCCAGCATGAAAGCTCCATCTTTAACATCCTTTGTCCGATGTATCCTCTATCTCTCCTTTGCACATGTCCCAACCATCTCAACCTTGCCTCTCCCAACTTTGTCTCCAAGCCACTCAACCCAACCTGTCCCTTTGATGTACTCATTTCTGAACCTGTCCATCCTTGTCACTCCCATTGAAAATCTTAGCATCTTCAACTTTGCCACCTTCTGTCTTTGTACACTCTCAATTGATTTGGATGGTTGGCCCAGGATATTTGAATTCATCCACCTTCTCTACCTCAACTCTTTGCATCTTCACCATTCCACCTGCCTCCATATTCTGTTTTTCTTCTACTGACCTTTGTTTTTTCTCTCCAGTGCATACCTCTGCATTTCCAGGCTCTCTTCCACCTGCTCCCTGCTCTTACTGTAGATCACAATATTGTCTGTGAACGTCATAGTCTGTGGACACTCCTGCCTAGTAGAGTGGGTAATTTTCTAACTAGAGGGTTGGTGGTTCGCTCCCTGCCTGTTCCAGTTTACATGCCGAAGAGTCCTTGGGCATGACACTGAAACCCAAAATTGCTCCAAATGCTTCCACTGGAGAGTGGATCTGTGTGTGATAGTTAAAATGCACTTAAAGGCATAGAATAAAGTGCTGTGTGAATAAGTGAATGAGGCCTGTAGTAAGATTAAATTAGACAAATACTTTATTTGTTAGTAGGAGGGTTGTGTCAGGTAGGGCATCTGATGTAAAACCTTTGCCAAATTACTTAATCCGCTGTAATGACCCTTTGGGGAGAATAGAAGGGAACAGCCAAAGGTACATTATTAAAAAAACCTTGAGTTCTCAGTTTGAGTAGAAAAGCGCTATATAATTAACAGTCCATTTTTCCATTTCAAACAAGATGGGGCTCAGAGCAAATCCCTGATGTAAATCTACCCCCATTTTGAACCCCTCTGTCACTCCAGCCAGACATATCAAAACTGTCTCCTTATTCTCATGCATGTCCTGCACCAACCTCACATACTTCTCTGCCAATCCCGACTTTGTCATACAGTATGGAGGATACATATTTACATCTTAAAGGCCCAGGAAAACTAGCAATGTCCTTTCAATGTCTTTATCCTAGCAGGGTTCAACATAATGGCCCAGCGTCTGTGACTAGTAAATGTGTTTTCACCAATCTACCACACTTTGTAGTCTGAAAGTTACACATTTATAGAAGCGGACACAGCTACAAAAAGAAAACAGGGCTTGTTGCTGCCACAAAAAACCACAGCAGGAATATGACTATAGTGGTACAGAGCAGTAAATTATAGATTTGTCCTGAAACAAAAATGTGTATCTTGCCTTGTGTCCAAATTAGAAGTATTTTTCTCAATGATGCTGGTGTAATCTGTGGTGGAGCTGAAGCTACACACACACACACACACACACACACACAGCAGGTAGTAAAGAGGCAGTGTTGAGGTGAAGACATGGTGTTTAATATAATACATTTATTTTACAACTTTAGTGAGCAATTATTTTGTTGATTTTCATTATTATTGCAAAGATAAAATCAACTCATAAACTACAGTATACCTATACAATATAGAATAAGCTACTGAAACGTATATAAAGAAGTAAAAATTAGATCTTTTTTCCCTCCAGGCTTGTAAAAATACCCAAGGGGCCACTAAAACAGAATCTGCTGGCAGTGGGGATCAGTGGGGTGGGGAATGCTATGGACACTGGCTAGAGATGAAGCCCTATTATAACTATAATTATCTGCTAATTTTTTTTCCTTCATTGTCTTCAGTAGTCTGAACCAGGTTCAAGTTGCCTGGCAACTACAATGAGACTCCTGGACATCACTTTAGTCAGTCAAGAAGATGTCAGTGACATGAACTTCAACAACAATGAATTGCCCAAAAAAAATTCTACTTTTATAAATGTATTTTGGAGAGTCCCTTTTTTGTAGTCTTCCCTCTAAGGTTAGACCAGTTGGTCTCATATTTATCTTAGCTCTATTATATTGTGCAAAAGTCTTAAGCCACCTCTCATTTCTTTATATTTTGCAAGGGAAATGGGGGAATAGGTGCAATGATCTCCTTAAACGTACAAACATGAATGGAAAAACAGCACAAAAGACAAAAACAGAATCTTTATGATTCTAATGAGCTGGGAAGTCAATATTTAGTATGACCACTTTATTCTTTAACACAGCCTGAATGCTCTTAGGCAAGCTTTCTTGTAGTTTGTTTAAGTAGTCTTCAGGAATAATTCTCCAGGTTCCTTGAAGGACATTCCCAAAGCTCTTCATTGGGTTCTGGCTGCCTTTTGTTCTGTTTTCAAGCTCATCCTACACTGCTTCAGTAATGCTGAGGTTCATTCATCAGTCCACAATCCCCGTTGCCACTGATTTTCAGTCCAGTTCTTGTGTAATTTGGCATACCTCAGCCTTTTCTCCCTGTTTCCCTTCCTTAAGTATGCTTGGCTTCTTGTCAGCGCACCCTTCCATTGAGACCATTTCTGATGAGACTTCAGTGAACAGTAGATTGATCAACTAAAGGACTATATGCTTCTCTAAGGTCCTGTGTCAGGTCGTTGCTGGATTCTTTCCAGTTTCTTAAGCACATGGCTTTAAGGTGCTGCTTGTCTGCTGCAGATAGTATTTTAGGACTTGGAAGCAAAATATAAAAATAAGAGGTAGCTTGAGACTTTTACACAATACTATAATTCATCTAATGTTCCCCATCTAATGCCAGCTCATTTCTTTAATACATTTCACGGTCAACACAGTCACAGTCTTAACTTCAACTCTCATTGTTGCCTATTTTTATTTATGTTGGAGAAATCCTCGATTTGAAATAAAAGCTTTAGGGCTTTAGCACATACAGTATTTTTTAGTTGTGCACAGGTGTACAAGCTCAAAATTCAAGCTTGTACTCAGAGTATGTGCATTGGCCCCTGTGGGGTCACAGTCTCTCTCTTGTGTTTGTCATCACAACTTCTGTTCCCCACAGGCCTGCTATTCTGGGAAGAGAAAGGTCATTCTCCCCTCAGACACTGGCACCTTAAGGATGTTCATAACTGTGCACAGTCTCCAGTTTATATAGAAAGAGTCAAAAGGCCCTCTGCTGATAATTTTAGCCTGTTTAGTCTCTATTGTTTGCTTATGTATTAGTGTTTAAAGTAGATATTTGAGGCAGATGTTCTATTATGTGTTTATGATAACATATGGAGACTTCTATTTGTCTAGCTGAATAATTAAATTAACTGTTGAGTCTATGTTGAGTTTTCATTTAGGGTGCTGTGTATATGCATGTATATGTATATGAGCGTTCGTGGGTGGCTGGCTGTGGGTGGCTGAGGCCAAGCTGTAACATATGCTATAGTGTAATTTAAGGTAGAGTAAGAACGTCTGTGCTTGTTGAGTACTGAGGTATGTGACAGTTGAAGCATGGTCACTTGCTCCCTTCTCTATTTATGTCTTCTTGTGTTCCTCCAACATATGAAGGCATACTAGTGGGAAACTGATCCCTGCTGGATAACGCCCATTCTAGTCACCCTGCACATATGAAAAAGTGACCCTCTATAATTTAGCATGAGGCCTCCCATCACTGGAAAATATAGGGTAAAAAAAGGTTTTTGTCACTTGGGTCCATATGTGCAGAGAGGTGGTGCAGCTGCTTTTCAGCGGTTGGAAAACAGCTACTTACAAGCATACACACCTCCAGCTTGAGAGGCAAATAAGAGAGGAAACATATGTTGCTGAAGGTTATTTGAGACCAGGCAAATTTCAGTTCAGCTCTCTTGGTTGCAGGAAAGATGCTTTCAACTTCAGAATGATAGTCTGGTAGTTTAGCTGCTGATAAATGCAAGTCACAGTGCATTGATTGGGGCATTTAAGTGGGTATGTCACCTTATTCTTGAGAGTCTCCAGGAAATTCTCACAACACAGAGTCCCATCAAATAGCTGATGTGCATATTGATTAAGCAAGATATGCTTTACAGAATATGTCAGAATTGTTTTAGATACCTAAATGAATAATGCTGTTGCATCAGCTATAGATAACTTAGATTAAACTGCCTGCTACCAAAGGTTGATGTTCTCAGTATTTGTTTATGAGTTTTAGGTTTTCTGTGCATAAACAGAGTTGGTTTCCCATGCGGCTGAGTGTGTATTTATACTGCTCAAAGCAGCAGTCACCGCAGGGTGGGCTTTTATTAAAGAGTTGTAATGAGTGAGAGCCATCATAAGCCAGCTCGCCTATTGATTACCAATAAAGAGCACTCAGTGGAGACGTGCTGTGATCCATAGATAATGCTTTGCACAGGGAGGCTCAACTTACCCTGGTTCCAAACCTCTGCATCACCACCCACATCTCAAATTTTGTTGAGCAATTCAAATGGACCTGGCAAACAGTTGTTTTCCAGGTTGGAGAATGAGCCTTTACAGGCATAACTACACATTGCAATAAAGCATTTCACGTGCTGTGATAATTCAAGGCATATATAACATACTTACAATAAGCTATGAAATATTTTTAAAGGATAATTATTAAACACAAGTTTGGTCATAGCTCATTCGACAAGCACATTTTCATGCTAGACGTGCACTCTTTGTATACTTGTGTTAGCCTACAATAACAGTACACCTGCTAATGCAGCCTCAATGCTGAAAATGACATCAAAGCAGCCAGACATGTCTTTTAGGGAAAAATCAAAACCTCCCACAGAAAGCAGCTAACAAGAAGGCAATCAGGCAGAATAATGGACTGGTAACGAAATGGGCTTTCAATTTGAACATCAGTGCGGGCTCAGCTACCACAGCAATAAGACCTCAGATTTGAAGTCATGACAATAAGAATCACAGAGACTTGTGGACATTCACATACACACAGGGCCAGGAAAACTTGCAGAATAAATACATTTATTGTGTGAATAAAAAGTTGTATTACATCTGAATGTGACTCTACTAATGTGTCGTGGGACCTACCGCAAGAAAACAGCTGACTGATTTGTGAGTCTGTGGTATTGTACCATTCTGTTAATAACACTGCTGTAAGCAGTAAAATGGAACTAAGCAACTGACAACATCAGTCTGGAAGTGATTATAAATCTTTCTTTCTTACATTGTTGTGAGAGCCATGTCTCAAGTTTAATACTTAGACAAACACATAATTTGTTCCAAATAATTCTGAATAGAGAGGCAATTTCATTATTACATTCTTATATTTACTTAAAAAATGTTTACACAATGCTGAAAAGCTCCTCCATTTTTTGAACTCTGTTATTCCACAGGGAAGTCATTTTTTTCAATTTTTCTCTGGTAGATTATCCTATTTGAAATATATTAGTTCTGTTTAAGGGTACTACTGATAGTATACTAATAGGAGAAATAACATTTAGTGTACCACTCAAGCTTTAAGTACATTTACTCAGTGTAATAAGCATTCAACCCATTTTACAAGTAAATGGCATGCACTTATATAGCGCTTTCATTCAAAGCGCTTTACAATTACACTCATTCACCCATTCATACACCGTTGGCGGCAGAGCTGCCATGCAAGGCGCTAACCAGGCCATCAGGAGCAACAAGTGGCCCAAGGACACATCGACACACGGGCCGGCAGAGTAGGAATCAAACCTGCAGTCAACTGATCAGAGACCGACCGCTCTACCACTGCACCACAGTCGCCCCCCGTGAATCAAACTTATGGTGGGAGGAGTGTGTCATTTCCAAAATAATAGTTATGGCATTGCAATATGTCTGATTGGGCTCATATTTCTTGGGAAGTATTTGCATATACACTCAATGGCCACTTCAATAGCTATAGCTGTTCAAGGGACTTTGAATGTAGCATTAAGTTGGTGTCAGAGAGGCTGGACTGAGTAGTTCATAATCTGCTGATCGCTAGGGCCCAACCATCGCTAGGGTTTCCAGACGAAGAGAAAAATCCATCGAGAAGCAGTTCCCTGTGAGAAAATGTCTTGTTGATGCCAGATGACAGAGGAGAATAATGAGACTGCTTTGAGCTGATAGGAAGGCAACAGTAACTCAAATAACCACTTGTTACGAGCCAGGTGTGCCAAAGAGCATCTCTGAATGCACAATATGTTGAACCTTGAAGCAGATGGGCCACAGCAACAGAAGACCACACCAGGTGCTACTCCTGTCAGCCAAGAACAGGAAACTAAGGCTACAGTTCACATGGGCTTACCAAACTTGGTAAATATAAGATTGGAAAAAACCTTTCCTGATCTCGATTTCTGCTGTGATATTAAGGTGGTGGGGTCAGAATTTGGCAAAAAAACATAAAAGCATAGTTTCATTATGCCTTGTATCAACACTTCAAGCTACTGGTCATGGTATAATGGTGTGGAGAATATTATATTGGCACACCTTGGGCCCCTTATTACCAACTGAGCATTGTTAAATGCCACCGCGTACCTAAGTATTGCTGCTGACCATGTCCATCCTTTTATGACCCATCTTCAGATGGCTGCTTCCTGCAGGACATGACAGTGCATCATGTCACAAAGCTCATATCATCTCAAAGTGGTTTCTTGAACATGACAATGAATTCACTCTAGCTAAATGACCTCCACAGTCACCAGATCTCAATCCAACAGTGCACCTTTGGGATGTAGTGGAACACGCATCATGGATGCACAAATCTGCAACAACTGCATGATGCTATCATGTCAATATGGAGCAAAATCTCTGAGGAATGTTTTCAGCACCTTGTTGATTCTATGCTATGAAGAGTTAAGGCCACTCTAAAGGTGGTCAAACCCAGCA
>VUQH01088153.1:4032-37666 GCA_015106775.1 Etroplus canarensis
CTCAAAATTATCATAACTCATTCAAATATATATATATATATATATATATATATATATATATATTACAGATTCATTTCAGGATGAGCGATGCAGAAAATAAAAACTGTAATCCCCAAAAGACACGAACTTGCACACTGTCTCAAAATCTGTTACTGAGAGTTAAACCCATATCACTTTGCAAGGCGAATGAACAGGCTTCCCTTTAAAAGCGGCTCTAATGCATGAATCTGAGCTGGTGAACTGTGAAAAGACGCCGTCACAGAGAGAGGCTTAGAGCACCCTGCGGAGAGAAGAACACACGCTAACACATATTGATATGAATTTCATCTGAAACCATTTTGTGTTTCGTGAGGGGGACGCAGGAAGTCAGCCTGGGTCAGAGAGAGTCGCCATACCAGACACAAAAGGGAGATAGAAAATGATTTAGAGAGCATTGAAGTAGCGTTAGTTTAACAAATTACCTTTAAGTAAGCACACATTGGATGGGGTTGTGGGTACTCAAACGTCTGATAAAGCAATAATGTATGGTAGTTACATTTAGCATATACTGTGGATGATGCAAGCAGCTTGTCTTCTGATTGTTTAGTTTTGGCCATCTTTCATGGTCAGTCAGGGCTACTTTAACATTTAAAAAAAGAATATATTTACAAACCATAAACAGGACTGTTCTCCTTCTCACATTAATCACAAGTAGTCTCAATTTATTCAACATATTAAATATGGTGGTTTTAACCTACACTGGGAATGTACTGAGCATCAGTTAAGAGTATTTCCATCAAGTGCAACCTTTATTTATGTCCTCACTGAAGCAAGGACAGCAATACAGTAACTGCATTTTCAAATTATTCACATGCCAATGTTCAAAAGGACAAAATTCCCTGAATAAATTAATAGTAACTTACCAGATCTCTAAGGTAATGTTGGATTTTTAAAATCCAGCACGATGTTTTATTGTCAGGCTGACATTCAGTGCTTTAAGCCTGTATGAGGGAATGGATTGTAGTCCGCTGCTGCAGTTAATATAGAAAACAATTATTTTTAATTTTAAAAGCTATCTGCTTCACACAAATTTACTCTCACGTGATAATAAGCTTCCTTAAAGGAAAAAAAACGAAAATTTGTATTAAGGGTGACTTCTTTTTATCACATTTTAGTAAAGAAAATTCTTTTTAGCACATTTCAAAACTAACTCCATATGAAATCCCACAAAGATGTACCTGTACATGCCAAATATCATTACAAAAATCCAATAAATACAGAAATTATTGCACAGTAGAAAGGCTCCATGGATTCCTAACTGATAAAATCCTCAGACAGTTTGCCAAGAAACACCTAGTTAGGCATTCCAGGCAAGTTCTCATTAAAGTTTCCCTTTGTTTATATTCTCAGGTGGCAGTTTCTGTGACACGAAAAAAAAGGATGAACATCAATCAATCTCAAAAAATTTTCAAGAGAGATTATCCAGCCAAGCCCCATTGCAGAAGAAGAAGTGGTTATAAGGATTTTGTGTGCGCATGTATGTGTGCATGTATGTGTGTGTGAGTGTCTGTGTGTACACTGTATGCTGTATAACTAATGGCTGCTGGCTTAACTTCTGTCCGCTTGCTCCAATTTGACCTCACTGGCCATCAAGTGTTCGCCATGCCATTTCTTCATGTGTTTCTCCAGTGTGCTGTAGACACTGAAGGGCATGTGGCAGATGTCGCAACGGTATACCTCTTTTCCAAATTGCCCATGGGTCTTCATATGGCGTGTCAGCTTGGAGCTCTGGGCGCAGGCATAGCTGCACAGGTCACACTTGTAGGGCCGTTCCCCTGTGTGGCTGCGTCGGTGCACCGTGAGGTTGCTGCAGTTCTTGAACACCTTGCCGCAGTACTCACAGGTGTCATTCCTCTTCTCTTTGGAGCTTGGAGGCCTGCCAGGTCCAGGTCCCCTCAAGAGGTGCGGGGTGCTGCTGCCACTGCGCCCTGAGGCACTCCCACCTTCCATTAGCTCCCCAGGTGGGGTGGAGAAGCGCAAGCTACCCGTCTCTGAAGAGGAGTGCTCAGATGAGGTGGCAAACGGTGACTGACGGGAATCAGTGAATCCCAAGAAAGGTTCTCTGATGAAGTGGCGTGAAGCAGCATAGCCAGCCAAAAGCTGAGAATAGACGTTTTCTGGGGAGATGAGAGGTATGGTTGGGGGAATCTCCAGCTGCTCCTTCTCTATCTTGATCCTCTTGTTGTTGGAGGGACTTGGGCTGGTGATGGGGGTGGGCCGCCTCTGGAATAGCCCAGGAAAAGACTCTGCTTCAGATACACTAATTCTCCCATTCATCACAGGCCTCTGATCCTCCTGCTCTTCTCGCTCTCTGTCCAGGTCCCGCTCATTTTCTCTTCCTCTCTCTCCTTCACCCACCTCTCCACCATCACCATTAGGTTGTCTCTCCAAGTTTCTCTTGTTAGGGTTAAGTCTAAGGTGATTGTCCAGATGGTTGTATGGATGCATAATGCCCACCCCGCCACTGTCATTCACTCTATCCCCACTAGGGGGTTTCTCATCAGGAGACTGTCTCGGGCCATTTTCCCTGTTCTGTGTGAACTCCTGGGAGGCCTCACTTAAGTTGGAATCTGGCCGACTGCCGTTTCGCAGTTCTTCCTCCTCTTCCTCTTCCTCTTCCTCTTCTTCCTCCTCCTCCTCCTCATCCTCCTCATTTTCCATCCCCATTCCTCTTGTATCTCCCTCCCTGTTCTTCTCTTCACTCTCTCCTCCCTCTCCTCTACTTCCCTGTTCTGGTGAGCCAGTCATGGCCCCAGACTTGTTGTGCATATGTGTCTTCATGTGCCTTTTAAGCTTGCTGGCCTGGGAGCAGGCATGGTCACATAAATGACATTTGTACGGCCTTTCACCCGTGTGACTGCGTCTGTGGACAATCAGGTTGCTCTGAAACTTGAAAATCTTGCCACAGAATTCGCAGGATTTGGATTTCCCCAGGGCCTGGTTCTGACCCTGTGTGTCAGGGGGGCTTGAAGAACCATGTCCCCCCTGGGAGGTTGGTGGTTGCGGTGGATAGCTAAGAAATGCCGGGGGCTGGGCTCCAGGCTGGAAAAGTGTGGGACTCAGCAGGCGATGCATGGGTGGCACACGGTTGGGTGAGAGAGGAGGCGTGGGCCCACCATTGTTGGTTGTGTTACCTGCCAACTCCCTCAACCGACGTGAGAAGTCCATGGAAGGAGGCTCCATGGGGGCCATCCGCATTACCCTCTCGAAGGCACTGGGGTGCTGTGACAGCAGCCCCAATTCCTCTGGGCCCAGCCTCTCGCGAGGTGGTCTTGGGGGAGGCGGTGGGCTGACAAAGGGCGGTGTTGCAGGCAGCCGGGTCTCCATGTAGCCTGGGGGAGGGGGGTGTTCCCTGAGCAGGGGTGCAGCCATGCGGAGGAGGTGGAATGGGTTGTTGGCGTCACCAAGGAAAGTGGGGAGAGGGGAGCGGGGCAAGGCATCAGCTCCTGGGGGTGGGGGCAGAGCCATGCGGGGAGTGAGGGAGCAGTTAGCTGGGTGGTTGTCCAGGTAGATGCGGATCCCATGAGTGTTCTGGGCATGCTGAAGCAGAAACCAGGCACTGGTGAAGGTCTGCTTACAGGTAGTACAGATGTAGCTGGATGGTTCATCTTTTTCTGTGGGCCAACAGGGGGAAAAAAAAATCACCGTTAGTGACGAAAAAACAAATTCAACAATTAAACCAACCTGACTTTTAATATACATGAAGATGTGTGAAATTAAAGTTATGTGTGAGGGCTTTCTGTCGGCTTTTGTGTGTCTGTTCATACAGTGTATGAAATACATGTGCAGTCAGAGTGTGTTTCTACAGGCTAATGTAGGTGGCAGGTATTGCCCTTAGGCCATGGCATATTATGCTAATTCTGATGTCAGCTAGGCTTTAATATACAGATCCATCTCGTCTACTTTGTCATTTCCATATGAAGAAAGGAGAGGCAGCAGTGGAAGAAAAATGGGGAGAAAAGGAAAAATGGGAGGTGGGGGTGGGAGCTGGGAAGGGGAGGTGAGATGTGGAATTAGAGAGAAAGAAAGCCACTCAAAAGGAAGGAAGGGAGAGACGATGTGTAAACAGTAAAGAACAAACACAGTATCCACATTAAATAAAGCTCTACGTCACTGATGTAATAACAGCAGTAAAGTGATCTGTTGTGACTCCACACGCATACACACACAGAGCTATGTGCCACACACTGACAAATTGGCCCTTTAAATGGTAGGACTTAATAATGCCAAATGAATCTATCAGTCACTGTGGCATGGCCCTGTCAGCCTGCTTGTGACTCATAAAAAGAGCCTTCGTAGAGATTCATCTAATTCAACACAGGCTTGCACTGAAGAGGCATTTCCACATTTCTTGTGTTTGCTCGCAAACCATCTGCATCTACTTTATCATCAGTGGCTACCGCAAGTGGAGTCAAGTTGGTATGGTGGTCCCAAAGTTTGAAGCCCGGAGGGAAAAAACAAAGAAGTTAGTGTTGCTCAAAGTTTTATGTGATCAAGTTGCAAGTCCTTAAGATGGCTGGCCACCCTTTGTTATCAAATATCAAACGCACATGCAGACAGAAATGCAAGCACAGGAATATTACCTTTTTCATTCTCCCTCTCCCTTCACACTACACCTGTGCACACTCACACAAATTCACACATGCACTTGTGCTGTGGAGAACAGATGAGCGAAAGCTGATGTTGGATCAGTGTCTAGTACAGGAAGCTGATTTGGCGGTGTGATTGGTTTGGCTTTCCCCAGGGGAGAGAGGGTCAGAAAGAGTTAATGAGGGGCTCATTTACTGATTCTGTCTGTTTTTCTCTGCTATTAGTGGTGCTCTGGTGTAGCTGTCACTCTCACTATTTGTGTGGGGTGGGACACGACCTAACTCTTGCTACTAATGCGTATGTGCAAGCGTGTGCTTTTGAATGTGTGTGTGGACATGTACGTGAATGTATTTTTGTGCTTGTATGTGTATGTCTGTGTGTATGTGTGGGGCGAGTGGCGGGCTGCCTGCCCGTGTTTAGTTTGGCTAAGCTTCACACGGCCGCTTGGCAGCAGAGAGCTGGACAGCTTAACAGCTTGGACGGGGAGAAGAGAGCGAAAGAGGGAAGGGAAGAGGAGGAGAAGAGGGGGTAAGAAGAGAGGTGGAGGGACTTTAAGGGCCAGACGTGCTTGGCTACACATGCGTCCATGTACACATACTCACTGAGACACACAGACAGAGGCTATTTACATGTCCCCAGGGAGCAAGTTAGGTCTATAGACTAAATAATCTCATCAGTGCACGAGGATCAATATTAAATGAAAATGTGAGATTAGGGGGAGGACTGATGATCTCACTTGATTTTCCAGTGTGCTTTTTTTTCTTTTTTCAATTTGTCAACGTTTTTTGTCTACGCACACGGCCTCATCAATACAAGTTATTCAATCAAATAACACCATTCCCACAACCTTCCAGCCCCCCACCGCTACAACAACACATTTGCATCGTGTCATATCTTACACAGCCGTGCCATATGCTGTTAAAGGAAGCGTGGCAGCTAATAGAGTGGCAGCTGATGGCTGCTGCCTAATGACGGCCAAAGACAAATTTCATCAACTTCCCAAACAAGCAAGCTGAGGGGGAGGGGAAAAAACAGAAAGGGAGGGGAAAGAAAAGAAAGGAAGAAAAAAAAAAATCACCAAAGGGAATTTTTCTGGTGCTAACAGAAAGAGGAGCGGTGAACCAAAACCTGCAGCCTGCCTTCTAAGTAACACAGACGCTACCTTCATGTTGCTCACTGTCTACAAGGCATACACACACAACTGCACAAATAAGTTATGTTTCTGACATGCTCTCTCCATTCTTTCCTCTTATATTCAGACTTCCACACATGCTGAGAGAGTGTCGCTGCTCAGTGCTCCGGCCAATAAAAGCCTTCATTAAAGAATCACGGTGGGCTGTGTCATGCTTCAGTTTGTGGTAATTACAGTCGTCTGCCTGACACACAGGCAGGGACCCCTCCACCGCTGACCGCCAAGGTCAACTACCAGTTAGAATAGTTACATTCTGCTCTCTTTGCAATCGCTGATGCTGGACCTAATCGCCCAATTTACCCCGGCACACCATATGCACAAAGACACATGCAGTCCTTACATGTGTGTGTGTGTGAATGAGACAGAGATGAGAGGTTAAATGAAATGGAGTCACAGCAGGATTCAGTAATGTGGTACACTGCATTTTGCTGCTTTTTTCATTTTGCTAGCAATAGCACAGTTTGTAAATGTTCTAGTGTAATAGGATTCACCTCGAAAAGGCTATCAGCCCAGGTGTTCACTCCAGTAGATTTTCCCATGAAAGAAAGGAACACAATACAGAACTGAGACCAGCTTAGGAGGGCAACTCTTTGTCCTGTGCAACAAAACAAGGGCTAAGGGCCAGGAGGCCTGGAGGAAGTTATTAAAACATTGGCACATGCGTGGAGCTGAGGTGGGCCAGTAATAATGCTCTCCTTCTCTCCTGGGTTGGTTTTTTTACTAAACCACCAGGCCAATTAACCCAGTCTTCAGGGACTAAGATCTGAGCTTTACATGAGATTTTATTCTTTCCAGATTGCCTTTTATAGCCATTATTTTGCCTTAAAAAGTACAAACAAAATGCCAGTGAAGGAAGGGGAGCCATGATATTGACTGTTTGCATATGGCTAGTGTACAAAAGTTGGTGTGAGGTTGGTAAGGGTTGACGTAGACACCAGGTGTATGGTGGAGACATATGGAGTTTTAGCTTAATTTAGTAATTCACATATTCTGTCTCTCCAGCTAGTCTTATTTATTTTTCAAAGCATGGGCTTCTTCCATTTACAGTTACACTTACATTATGAGGCCTTTATCAGGTGTGATAATCCAGGCTGACTTATGATAAGACCACAGAAGAATAACAAACTTCCACAGGTTCTGCCTTCAACGTGAGGGACAAACAGGAGCTTCTCAGCTGATGAGGACAGTGACTGGATGATAATGACTCCTCACTGATGCCAAATTAATTCTCACAAAGCGCAGGGAAATAAAATCATAAATGAAAAACAGTAGCAATTCAATGCCAGCCCATCAGCTTCTGGACAGCTCTAGACCAAACTGCATGCATGGAAGGAGTAGAGTAATGTTGCTTCAGTGTAGAAACAGAATAAGCCAGTGCAGGTTTTGGTTACCAAGAAGGCAACTGGGGCAGAGAGGATGTTGTGTACTAGGTGTCACACACGTGTGCGTGCACTGCAGCATTCCTGGGGTTCACGATTGCTGTAATGCTCCAACATTCCATCAAGGGCGACAGAACGCCACAGCGACAGATTTGCATACAGAACAAAGCCGCCCGCCGGCTAGGCCACTGGGACACAAACCTGCACCCCTGCAGCCCCTCCTCTCTTCTCCCCTCTGTGCATGCACTCACACTCTCTCTGAGCGCACGTGCACACAACCGCACAAGCCCTAGGAGTACGCATGTGTGCACCTGTCAGGCGTTAGCTGACACCTCTGCTGCTGGCAAAGCAGCTCCTCATTAGCATGGCTGTGATCTAGGGGTCCCCAGGGGTCCCAGCCTCCTCACCTCAGCCCTTGCCCCCCCATGCACACCTCTGCTCCTCTCCTCCTCACCTCTCCCATCTATCCCTCCTGCTCTTCCTACTCCTCCTCCTTCTTCTTCTGTGCTCCACTCCCCTTCTGCTCTTGATGGCTTGTTTGTCATGAAGCGGGCTAATCAGGACACACAGGGCCATGCAGATCTACTGTGGAAGTCTGTGTGTGTGTGTGTGTGTGTGTGTGTGCGCGCGCGCGCTTCACAGTGGATAGGGAGCTTGGACGGTAAAGTACAGTACAGCCCCTGCTGACAGTCACACATATGCAGGCAAAGAAAGATGGAAAAGGAAAGGAAGAAATAACTGGAGAGACTGTGGAGGGTGGCAGTAGCAGGCAGGGGGTAAGGCTCTCACACAGTGTGGCTGGCTCCATGCTAACTCAAACCAGCTTTAGCCTGCTAACCATATACATCTGTGTGTGTATGTGTCTGCAGCCAATATGACCAGCTGAAATGTCTGACAGCCTCAGGCCGGATTTAAAGTAACAGTGCTCCTTTAAAGTATGCGAGATTAAGAGCCATGCACAAAATATTTATTATTTGTCTCGTTCAGTCATTTCTGTTTAACTGCACATTTTCCCTCTCTTCCCTGTTTTTCTTTTCTCTCACGTACACACTAAGCACCTGTACAGAGTATCTGGGTACTCCACCCTGACCCTCATGCCTTCTGGGATGTGGGTCAAATGAACAATATAAGGGATCAGGTAGCTCCAACAACTTGATCACAGGCACACACACACAAACACACACTGAGTAAGTCCAGCTGTACAGCAACGCATGAGTGGAGGAGACTCTCATGTAGCATGACTGCATGAGCATGTTACCGCCATGAGGCAAGCTATCGAAGCCAGGGCATGGGGGACACGCTGTGAAAAATAACTGGCAAGACCTCTCTGTCAGTAAAGAGCTATGACTTTGGCTCGGGTTCTAGGACAAAGAGGGAGAAAGAGGGAGTGATATAAAGAAAAAAGAGAGTAAAAAGAAAAAGGGAGCTCCATAAAGTGCATTAGCTAAGCTCTCTGTGGCATTTCTCTGAGCCTGACTCATCGCTATCAGCTCCTAACTGTTCCCAGCGCCTGCATGTGTGTGTTTTCGGGGGTCTTTGCACACACTTGTGGGGTCTGCTGTCTATCATGTGACGCTGACAAACGGATGACACTCAGCCGTGCTTGTGGTTGAAAGAAGATGTAAGAAAGAGGAGCAAGATAGAGGAGAGGATTAAAGAAGGAGAAAGTAGGGAGAGAAGATAGAAAAAAAGTGGAAAAATCAGAATTGTAGGCTGCGCTGAAGGAAAGGAAGAATTGTGCTTTGTTTTTCTTTATCACACGCATTTCAATTTTCAGCAAAAATTACATCCACTTTAATCTCTTGTTCCATCTCCTACCCATTTTACCATGACACAGACGCAAGAAAAACAGACAAAACATAAACTTTTAAAAAAGGAACCAGCAGCGTCATCACTGGGGTGAACTGTAGAGGTGATGAAAGGAAAATTCCGAAAGAAATAATACAAAACCTCAACATACTTCAACAAACAAATTCACACTGAGTTAGTGGACTCATACAAAGTTTGTTAAGAATTTTAAATGGGCAAATAGGTGATTCATGCAAGCTGTTTTTAAAGACTAAAATTACTTTCTAAAAATTTAGCAACCTGTAGCAGCCGTGGGAATTAGTGCATGCAAAATGTGCCCTGCTGTTGATGCTTTTTGATGGAGCAGACTTTGGCACTCTGGTAACTTAGAAAATTGAGCTTTCAAAAAAACCCAAACAACATCTTTTCCTTAACCGTACCTAAGCAGTTTTGCCATAACCTAATGAAAAAGCAAGCAAAAGTAGACAAGACTTAAATTGTAGACAACAGATATATCATCATTTAGTTGAAGATACTTGTGTCATGTTTGCTTATGGTTTTACATTCAAATGTGACTATTATATACTCAAGGACTCTCACTTTGTCCACTTTTTCCAGAAAGTCAATTTCCTTCACAAAATGTGAAGATGTGTATTTATTTTTTCAGTTCTGAACAAGTGTTTCTCTCGACCCGTGTTAAAGCGCATGTCCTTTTGCAAACATTTCCACTGATGTGGCTTCTGCATTGATATGTTGCATATATCATTTACATTAGTGCTTTTGTTCCTCTGTTTGTGGTGGATCTGTATCCACACATATACACTGTATATGTGTTTGCATGCACATGCCCTTGTTTTTTGTGTGTGTCTCAGTCCACCATTCTGTGACAGGGTGAGATATTCTTTCAGCGGTAGTAATAGTTCCCAGCTGGCTTTTGCCCACTGGAGCCAAGAAGCCAGTCCCTCTTAACTAACAGCCCACAGGAAGATACCAGCATGGCCTTGAATGGAACACAAGTTCTCCCAATTTAATTACCTTACTATAAAACTCGCCTCTTACATGCCTTGCACAAAGGTATAGAGTCTTTTCCAGTGACTAGGAGAGAACATTCGTGATCTGAGTTATCATTAGTAACTTTCTCTGCATAAATAATCCAAGTCTGGCTTCACTCAGACACAAAGCAGAGGCTGTGAAATTCATAAGAATACAAGACGTATTGCATCTAATTAGTGTTAGTTTACTAAAGTTATGAAAGAAAAGAGGAAAGTGAAAATTGTACCAGAGACTTAAAGTTTTCTTATCTAAGTGTTCCCATCGAGGTAGAGGAAGGGATTGATAGGTAACGTGCACATCTGTCCATTAAATATGAGGCAACAGCCAAGAAATGGTGCACTTAGGGGGAACAAAGCTTGACCAGTCATTTTTTAGTTTAGCTTATATGGATTAGACAAACAAACTGTAACTTATCAAGCTTTAAAGCTAATAGGCTTTTCTTAGATGAAGTTTTCCACCACACACTTTCAGCCCAGAGCATCAAAACCGGCCATTTTATCAAACCGGAAACAAAGGCACATGTTTCATTTGGAAGCCTTTTGATTTGCACTTTTCTGCCCTTTGTTTTCACTTTCTATTTACTTTAGATTCAATTGTTATATTTTTAGGTTGTTTTGTTTGCTAAATTGTTAGTTTGTCAAGCGGGCAACATCCTGTTTGAAGGCATTTTGTTTTATTGGTTTTCGCTTAATGTTTCAGTTAAGTTAAAGCACCTGAAATACTCAGTTACATTTGTAAAAATTTTGCAATGTTAACCCTGCACCTTAAAAAAATAACCCTTAACGTTAACCAAAAATGTGATTAAATGTGGCAGTAAAGGGCCTGTAATTCAATTCAGTTCAATTCAATTCAATTTTATTTATATAGCATCAATTCACAACAAAAATTGCCTCAAGGCGCTTTACACTGTAAGGAAAAGATCCTACAGTGTTAGAGAGAAAACCCCAGCAATCAGACGATCCCCCATCAACAAGCACTCGGTGACTGTGGGAAGGAAAAACTTCCTTTTAACAGGAAGAGACTCCGGCAGAACCAGGCTCAGGGAGGGGCAGCCATCTGCCTCGACCGGTTTGGAGTGAGGGGAGAGAGAAGAGAGAAAGGAGAGCAGAGACACAGACTATGGGGGAGAGAAGACAACATTAAATGACATACAGCAGTAACAAATAAATGCATGGGGAGCGAAAAGAGGTGGGTGAAGCCACCACATGTGATGAGGTGAGACCACTTCTAGTTTTACCTTGACCAGTGTGTTGTGGCACACTCCACCCCCCCTTTGTACACCTTATGCGTATCAATGTGATGTAACGCTGTTTTAATAAACTACACAGGAGTGAAAATTTATGCAAAGTTGAACTTTTTTTTTAGCAATGCGTTTTGAAAAGTTTGAATAAACACTATTGTTTTCAAAATACTCTGTATGCAAAAGTTTTGTGCCTTCAGAGATCAAATATGACCTGTGAATTGTAATGCGCACATAGTCAGAGTAGGGGGACATATTTTTTAAATCACTTTTTTTTTCTTAAAACATTTCAACCTGCTTGTCATGTACTGTATACATAGAGGATTTGTTGAACATGAATATTTATCTTATGTCTTTTACTTCTTTCACTAAAAGAAAATGGAAAAATTTGGAGTTTGGCACCTGAGACCAAATTAAATGAATTACACACCCCCTGCAAACAAAAAGAAAGCCATGGATAAAATGTATTTTTATTATTACAGTCTCTATAACCTGAAAGGCCACAAATAAACTCTTGTGAATAAAAACACAACAATTTTAGCTTTTGTGACGTAACGAACATCTTTTTTTTCTGTGTCAATGCGTCTCGTGTCCCAGACTGTTTCTAAAAACAAAGACCTTCAAATGATTTCACAGATCCTCAAATTTAAGTGTGAAGATAAAACTACAGTTCCTGTAAATCAAACAATCCCAGTCTAATTCTGGAGAATTCTTCATAGACATTGCCCTTTGTTGATTAGGTTTTGTCAAAAACAGGATATATATATATAGATAGATTTTTGCATCTTCAACATACTTCATGGAAAATCTGTGTCTTAAAACATGGCCAACCTATTCCATTAATGCTGAACACACTGATTTTTGTGCTGCCATTTATATAACACCCACATGATAAATGACATCAGTTACAGCTTAGTTGTGTTACATGAATTCACTCTTGCTTTGATTTAACCTCTTCATAAAGTGTTATGGAAAAATATAAATTTGAATTACACTTATTTTGACAATGTGAAAATCAGCTGTAATGCTCATATCGTCACTTTAATTTTAGATAACATTAGATAATTTCTTGACTAATAATGTTTTAAAGGGAAGTTCAGATTTATTTTCAATTTCTGAAGATTACTCCTGATTAAAACAATTTTTACAGTCTTTAGTGATGCCAAAGTTGGAGAGACTGGGGGGATTTGTAATAACCTCAAATCAGAAATAAGATAGTGATTAGACTTACTCTGCACATGATAAGCAGAATTGTCTCTCTGCCTGTGGAAGAAGTGCAGAGTTACTGCACCTCTGCAGAAATTCTCTGTTTTGAGATAAGGAAGTATTTTTCTTCTGCTGCCTAAAGTTTAGGTGACTACAAATTCAAACTTGCATCAATGGTATCTCTTGATTATCTGTTATAAATTAACACAAACAACACACACTAATACAGGTGTTGCTAGCTAGTATAAAAGATTGTAATGTGGCTGCCGTATCAGGGGTAATTGTAATAGTTAGAGTTACAGGCGCCTTGTTTGTCTGTGTTGATGAGAAACTTTGCTGTTAAAAAATGGATATATTTCATTACATATAAATGCAAATTTTAATTTAAGAATGAAAATACATTTTTTATATAAAATAGTATGTTTTATATGAGTTACAACAATTTTAGCCTACAAATTGATAAAAAAATGTGAAGGAGTTGTCAGTTTGTACATACATTTAAAATGTTTGTATAAAGACCCAGGAAGCCTGAGAAGGTGCTTCTTCTGTTTCTTTTAAATAAATATATAAATCTGCTTATATTATTCTGTTGAGACTTTGAATCTAATCTGGTAAGTCTTAACATCTGTTAACACCTGTTTTCTTTATTAAAATTAAGTTACATTAAAAACTTTTCTTGACTCATCTGATCATCTGTGCATTTGTGCAAAATGTACTTTTAACCCACTTAAAAGAACTAAAATCTAGTCACCACAACTATAGTTACCAAGTCTTCTGGGAAAAATGACATTAAATTTTTGCCTTGAAAGCACTGCCTATGACACCTGAGTTCTAAACCAACTACACATTCTTTTATGCTACATTATTAGATTCTACTACAGTAATGTGATTACTTTGAAGATTGTTTGTGTTTGAGATATAGTGGACTAGTATTATGTATTAAATTTGAGCAATTTTAACACTTCAGCCTAAGCATTAAAACGAATGTAGTTGTGTCCTTATTAGTGAAATTGTGCTGTTATTTATTGCATATATACATGTTCCTTTTATGAAAAGATGACAAGTGTATTTCAAGCAGTCTGAGAGTTATGAAGAGGAACGTGAAAAATGTGTTATTAGACAGCATAAAGTGGTAAGAAAATATTGCATGCTGATCTAGATTAACAGAGAGGTGATGTGGAACCTGTGACTTTGTTGTGTCAAAAGATGATTGGACAGAGACAGAATGATCCCCAGGCCAGTTTTCTGGGTTTGCCAGAAAACTAAATGTGTTGGGGGAAGTGGGTGGATTTTATGTACTAAATTATGTACCTCTGATTCCTCAAATATATTTGAGAAACAGAAAGCACCAAGGACTGGTGTCTTATTTTTATATATGTGCAGGCACAGGTGAGTGGAGACAGAAGACAGAGACAAGCAAGACAGGTTGAATAAAGTTAACATGATCACATACGACACAGAGCCCATGTAATTATAAAGCAGTGGCCATAAGTGGAAGAAAACACTGTTAAGTTATAACATTAATTTGCTTAATTGTTTATTTGGAAAAAGTTTTGTAGCTGTTTTGAAATGGGTAAGAGACTAAAAGCTGAAGTAGACAGTAGTAATAAGATATATTATCTAACCTAATGGTTGCTTCTATATATACATTTTTTCTATACCATGTATTCATGAACAACATAAATAATTGAGTTTATAACGTATATGCATGTTTTGCTACAGATTCTGTTATCTTCAACATTTACATCTTGTGAATCAAAGTAGTATCTGAAATTATGATCTTATGTAATCTCAGTAAACAATGTTGCAATTTCATGGGTGAGGATATTATATCAAATTAAAAGATCTATTAAATAAGGATTCGGCTTTGACAAAATCTTAATACACAATAATGGTTTAATTTGTTTTACACCACATTAAATCTCTCTTTAATGTGTCATTGTTGCCTACTTCTGTTTTTCAGCAGTTTATTTCTATTATTCTGATTGCATTTCTCTTTGTAGGTTTGGAGTTGGAGAATTAAGAGATTTTACCATCACATTTGGTTCCTAAAGGTTGAAATGTCTTGCTACCCACAAAATTCCAGAATGAAGTAACAGATTTTGCCCTGATAGAGGTCCCAAAATCTTCTTAAGGTTAGCTGTTTCTTGAGATTTCTCACTCCTTGCTTTATCTCTTTATAAGCTGTAACAAATGTAACAATTTGAGTCATTCCACATTTCAACAAATTCTGGACAAATAGATGACTGTTCAAAAGCAGCACTGTGGTGCAGTGGTTCGCACTGACACAGCAACAAGGACAGGGTTTGAGTCTGCTGGGTTTTGCATGAGTTCTCCCCCAATGAGTGGATAGATTTTAATGTTATGGACTACTCGAACTTCCTCCCACAATTAAAAAACATCCATGTAGTTTAACTGGTGATTCTAAATTGACTGTAAATCTGGTTGTGAGCATGAATGATGTCTTTCTGTGTTAGCCCTGTGATAGGCTGACAACCTTAAGAAGATGGATAGATGGTCATTTTAAATGGTGAAATTTAAATGGTGAGATTGATATTTGGCACAAGATTATTTTAATGTTTTTTTCTTAATCCTTCTCTTTGTAGGTCTCTAGTGCCAAAGTAGAGCACACTCATTTGAAGAGTACAAGATGGAGTTTCCTGAGAAACACCACGAAGGCCTCATCTACAGCAAGCAAAAGCTCAGAACCTGATCTAATGACCTATGGTGGCTTTTTTTGTAAAAGAACCCCGAAGTACACTTTCAAGGATCGTTAATCTACTAAAGATCTCATCATCATACCATGGCTAGATGGTATATTGGACTTCTTATAGGATATCAATGCATTTTCAGATGGTATATAGGAGGATTAAAGTTAAAGATGCATGACATGATCTGTTTATTCCATAAAGTCATGCCAGTGTTTGTATCTCTCCTCTCTCTCTGACTACATCTCTCTTTTTTCCTCTGTATCTCTCTCATGGAGGTCTCCTGCAGCATGTTCAGTTATAAGTAGCTGCTGAAAGTTAGAAGTTTTACATTAACTAAATCTTGCAGTCGAACTGGTTGACAAAAGTTCTTCCCACTGCAGAGAATGAGACTCTAACACTCCAAAATGGTAAATGTGACTACAGCATTTTTTTCTTCATATCTTGTCTTTTAACACAGTATCCTTTAGCATTTTTTTGAATATCAAACATGACTGTTCATGTACCAACTACCATACTGCATGTTTCACATCACATGTGATTACTGACTTATGGTGTGATGTATGGCCAATGTGAACAGTCTCACTGGCCTGAGCTATGAATTTGCACATACTTTCACTTAGTAAATGGGCCTTAAGAAAGAAATCATCTCTTCAGAGCTGAACTACAGTTTTTACTTAACAAGCTGGTAGCTTTTGTTTAAAACACAAGAATCACAAAACAAACCAGCAACTGTCTGTGTTCTGCAAGGTTTCATCAACTGACTCTAGAGGCTTTGATGAGAGCATTATAACAGCTTTAGTTCATTTTTGGAATGGGCTGTTTGTGCTGAAAATGTTTTAAATATAGTTTGCACTTAAATTGATGTACATTTTTTAAAAAACAGATCTGTCCCAGTTGTTGTTTTTATCTGCTTAGGTGCATGTCAACCAGCATTCACTGTAGGTGATAAACTGATTATATAAGTTCCTCATATAACCCCACTTCAAAGAAATGAAACCATGTCTATCATAGCGAAAACAGTTTACCATGTAACATGGTTATTATTTTAAAACTCTAGATGACTGTTAAATTCAAGTTTTCTCAAATTTTCAAAGAATCTAGACTTTAAAAAAGGTGTATGGGGTTTATTTTTTCCTGTGAACATTGTGGGAAAAATACTGAGGTGTATTTATTGTGCATTCCCATTCAGACTGATAATGAAGTCCATATCACTCAGCCCTGCACTATACTCATGACGAAAGCATGGGTATGATTAATTTATTAGAATCAGAGGTACACAATAATTAAGACTCTTCTCACAAATCCCATGACCCAGGAGAGGCTGAATGCAATGGCCAAGCTCTCAGAGGAAGAGAGATGACTTGCTTTGACGAGAACGTAATTGTGAAATTTGCTGGCCAGCATTAGGCAACCTTATAGTGTGTGAGTTTTGTTTTATGTTGCTATACAGTAAAATGCAAATATACATCATATTGATTTAACAAGACTTATAGGGTTTGGCAATAAAAGGTTGTGTATTTGACACACTTCACAAAGTATTTTCTTTGAGCTTCCAGCTGATAACTTAATTGATTCACATTTTACAACTCTGTTTCTAAAAAAGTTGGAAAAATGTTGCGAAATGTAGATTAACGTAACAGAATGCAATCATTTGCAAATAATTTTAAAACTATGTTTAAATAGAAATAGTACACGTGTCAAAATAACACTGAAAATACTGAAATTTAATTGTAAATTATATAAACTCAAATGCTTTGAATTTGATGACAGCAACATCTTTCAAAAAAGTTGGAATGGGGTAACAAAAGACTAGGAATATAAAGCTTAGGAAATACCTAGTTGAATATCTCACAACTGCAGCCGTTTATCACTCTGTGAAAGAGTGCGTGGGCAAGTAGTTCAGCAGTTTAAGAATAATGTATCTCAACATTAAATTGAAAATATTATCTATGATACATTAATCTCTGAACACAAAGGACAAGGCTGAAAAGTAATACTAAATGGAAATGATCTTCAGTTCCTGCATTAAAAAAGAAATGGTCCTATAGTGGAAGTCACTGCATAAGCTCAAGAACACTGCTGGTAAAAGGAACCTAAAATCAAGATCCAGATCCACTTTGTCTTCTCAAGTCTGTGCTCATTTAAGATGAGGTTGATGAGTGAAGCAGGCTGACCAATCAAAGTGAAATTCTTTTTGTGAATTGTGGTCACTGTGTTCTTAAGGCTAAAGACGAGAGGGACCACCCAGCTTGTTATCATCATACAGCGCAAAAGTCAGTATTTTTGATGATATAGGCTAATTTATTGTACATAACCTGCACATGAAGGCCCCTTTGATGCAAAGTGTTATATTGAGGTTTTGGAGCAACATGCGGTCCTATTGCACTTGCTTATTTCAGCAAGTAAATGTAAAAACACATATCCATATATTCCAAAAGCATTATTCAGCAGTACAGTCCATCCAGTCCAGTCACCCACTGAAAACATTTGGCACATTATGAAACAAGAAATGTGAAAAAGGAGAGCATAAACCATTGAGCAGCTGAAATATGCAGTTTGGCACCTCAAGTTCAAAACAACAGCAGAATATATGATTCAGCACAAAGGCAGGTATGCCCTTTTCTGAAAAACTAAAAAAAAAAGTATCTTATCTAATTTAAATTTAAGCAGTTGTCTTTGTACTATTAGTAGATAAATATAGGCTTTATAGGTTTTTATTTACATTTTACTCAGTGTCCCAACTTTTTTGGAAATGGGATTGTATTATGCTCCTAATATTTCAGCTCTTTAATTGTGATGTTTATGTTATTATTTTCTAATTTCTCATATATTGATGGTGCTTTTAAATGGGTTAAATGTCGCTTTTTTTGTTTGGTAGTGTTCATGCTTGAATATTACTGATAACAGCCCACATTATACTGTAATTCAATGATTAGTGGCACCTTATTGCATGCTATAACAGTGTAATTTTCCAATTTCTTTTTGCTAATAAGCAATGTTTCTAAATAGATATATTGTGAGTTAAGGGATATTTTAGTCCACACTATCTAGTCACACATTTCTGGTTGTATGTTTTTCAGCGTGTCTGCACCCCTTCAAAGATTTTTAGCATTAGCTGAAACTGCACCTAACACATTTTTATGAAGGGTTGAGACTGCCCCAGACCTCTCTCTCTCTCTCTCTCTCTCTCTCTCTCTCTCATTTACTTCTTTCTTTCTCTTCTTTCTCTCTGTCTCTTATCACACTGATACATTTCCTGCTCCTGGCACAGCTCCTGCATAGCTTATGGTTAAAGAAAGCTTTCATCTATCCAGTGCCTCTAGGATACACACACATGCATACACATAAACACACTCACACCTACACTCTCTCATACACACATATACAATCACTGGTACAGGCCAGCGCTGCCCTGCCAGACCACAGGCCCAGACAAGCTCCGCTGGCACCAATCACTCTGATAACATCTTAGGCTTTATTTCATTTTGGCTTGCTCTGTTCTGATCTGGGAAAGACCGGCACATGCAAGAGGGCTTTTTGGAAAAGAATGAATTAAGTCAGTATACAGGGAGAGTGTAGCCCATTAGCCTTGAGCAGTTAACTCCCCTGTCTTCAATGCCATCTATGGACATGACAGTGCAAGCCCTCTTTCATCAAAAAAAAAAAAAAAACCCAGACCAGAGCTCTGATGTTTCTTTCCAATTCTTATAAATGGAAGTACAGTTTTTATGAGGCAACCTAATAATAAAAGACAATAAATAAGGCCAGAAGGACAACTGTGAATATCCACTCAAAGCATAATTAAATATCAGTTTTCCAAGGTACATTTTCCACATGCATCACAGTACAGTTTTAACAAAAAAAAGTAGTCCCTAAAGATTACAAGTAGGAGGCCTCTCATCTTTCATGTGCTGGGGAGGAGCCATTAACCCCAGAAAACAATATCTCAAACCGAAGCAAATTAAATCAGATGTATGACTTGCTAAGAGAAAATGAAAATCTTTACTGTAAAAAACAAAAGTGTAAAAACGAAAGCAACAGTAACCTTTGGGCCCAAAGCTTTTTCCTTCCCTCCTTCATACAAATTTTACTGCTTACAGTAAATCACTACCGATTATGTGAGGGTTGTGTAGTGTGTATGAGGGTTGTATCAGTAATGTCTATACCTCGACATTGCTCTTGGAACTCTTCTGATTTATATTTAAGTGGTAAACCAACATAAAGGCAGCTTACGCTCTGCATGTGTTTGTTTCTAGTATTATCTCCTGGCGTAATTGCTCAAGACAAATAAGTGGATGAAATAAGAGGAATCGCACCATGAAAGGCTTTCAATATCTCTTGCAGTGAAGAAGCCTGTAAAAGGAAAAAATACAACATAAACGCTGTCTCATTTTCTTCTCCCAACGATCCCACCCAATCAGAGGCAGGACACTAATAAGATAAGAGGAAAGGAACAACAGCAATGTGGCAAGTAGGATTACCCCTGTCTGACTGGCTAACAAGCACCAGCTCTTTTTCTTTTCACAAACACCTAATGCTAGACCCCTTTTTCTTCCCCAAAGGCAAACGCATGCTACTTTTCAATAGGAAAATGGGAGTAAAAATGTCCCCATTTATGCCTGAAAGAAGTACATGACATGGTATACCACGATAGCTGAGTACACACATGAGGATTTTATTTACATCTTTGCCTGATGATTTCTCCACGGAGTGTTCACAGAGTGGGAGAAGGTGTGCAGGCAAGTTCTTGTTTTAGAGTCTTCTGTATTGGAAAGTGTACATATACTTTAATAAGTACGTATAGTAAGTTCTTTAAAAGATCTGCTGAAAACACACCTGTTATCAGTTTTCAGCACCAGAGAGGAGGAGAGCTTGAGTGGCTTGAGTTCAGCAGTCAGAACACCTTGATTATGGCTATTTAGACAAAGAGCACATTCACAGATTCCCACTGACACAAGACAACTTATGGTCCGTAGCAGTGAGACCACAAAGCACTTCACTCAAAGCTCCGCACAAACTCTTGTGTTTGTGTTGAATACCAAAGTGTCATCATCACTCTCCATGCGTATAGCGGGGACAGGGTGTGAGGTTCCTAATGCCTCTTCAGTAAGGCCGTTAAGGAGCAAAGAGTCCACACATCTGGAAGACACAGTCAGTCAGCACATGCTGAAAGTTAGCGGTGGCGCTCGCAGTCCAAATTAGTGGCGAGTTTTATTCCCCCGCTGTGGTAGGAAAATATCAAATCTGCTGCCATATGAGTGCCATAAAGCTGGCTGTGGAGTGTTTGATGCCTTCATGTGGGAGCCTTTAAGCTGTGTGTGTATGTGCGTGTGCATGTTTGGTGGTACATGTAGGCCTTAATGGGAGATGAGAATCACTGTATAAATTCTTACGTGTGCATATGTTTTCTGTGTGTGCGTGCGAGTGTGTGTGTGTGTTTGTGGCTCTTATCAGTTTATGCTTCTGCTTTCCTGCACACGCATGTGAATACATTTCTTTAAGTTTCTGTATGTGTGTGTCAGATGGCTGTGGCAGTGTGCGTGTGCAGCTGCACCGTTTAGCAGCTCGCTTATAGACCTAGTTGACCCTGCAGCATGGAGCAGACAGACAGACACAAGCAGAGTCAGACGGCCCCTGGGGTGGTCCCGTCTGAAGCGCAGTGTTATGGGCCAACAGCACTAGGGGCCCATACACAGGCAGGAACACGTATACGGTAATTGTACACACACAGATGTGAGTGAACTAAAGTGCTCGTACACACACAGAAACAGAAATTTAATCACAAAGAATTTCATTATTTTACCTCAAATTTAAAGCTAAGGCAAAAACTGTGTTTTGCTGTGCTCTCTCCGGCTCTCTATAACTGTGCATGTGCAACTCTTAGAAAAAAAACAACACTTGCTCTTGCTTCTTGCTCTTTTATTAATTTGCTAGAAGTTTAGAAATTGAAATTAAATAAGGGCCTAATTATTTTAGCCTGCAACTCCCTGTAGCTGTGCAAAGATGCAGCATTGGTGCAAAAGCACAAACACATACATGTGTTACTCTCAAAACCAAAATACATAAAATAGAAACAGTTCTTAACGCATGTACTGAATATATATTGTAATTAACTTAAATATATCAAATGTAAAATTGAGCCTGACTTGTGTACTGTAAGTCTTAAAAAACCTTTCATATTTATTAAAGCAATTGATACTGTGAGTTTATGTTACTCAGTGTTGTGTATTTAAATGAAGGAGGGATTGCACGCCTCTTTTTTCCCCACAGAGGAATAAGGAAATATTTGCCACTCGTAGAAACAGGGAAACTCACACACAAACACACACACACACACATTAAAATAGATGCACATGCCTAACAGCAGACACAAGATAAATTCCCTGGCAAGCATTCAAAACACTCATGTAAGGACACAGAAACACACTCAGACTGCACCAGAGGACACACAAGCATACACATACACACAAGCACTACCTCTACAGCTCCCACCATGTGACCCCTAATCACAACCCCAGAGCTTGGACATCAAATGAAGCAAGTTTAAAAAAAAATCATCAGGAGTAATTAACGCATTTTCATATGCAAATGTGATTAATGCAAAACTACAAAGTCATTATGCAAATCGACTTTTCCTTGAGCCTCTGTACAAATATTCGCAGCTCAAATCAGGGATCAGTCTCGCCATCTTTCTTTTTTTATCTCTTACCCCTCTCCCTTGCTCTCTCTCTCTCTCTCTCTCTCTCTCTGAGTAGAGATAATACGTAAGTAGCATGTGAAGTTATTTCTAACTCACGCAGTGTGTGTGTTTTCATGCGATGGGCCGGGGCTATGGCATTACGCCGCCTGCCTACTGATTACTGGCTGCTTGGCACTGGAGCGAGACAGGGAAGCCGGCGTACAGGGGAAGGTATGAATATGCAAAAGCCTGATTGCTTTTCATGATTAAAGCCTATTTAATATGGAAATGAGAGCAAGCCAGGTGATTAAAGGAACATTGGGTGGTGGGGCAAAAAAAAAATGGGGGGAGAAAAAAGAGAGAGGAAAGAAGAAGAGAGAGGGGAGGGACACCTTCAAATCTAGTGGAGGTGTGGAAAATGGAATGTCACAGTTATTTTGTGGCAGATTTGACCTCTTTGAGGACAAAGGTCATCATGCTTTTTGTATGCTAAGCCACAGGTTTTCATCTAGAAACCATAATGACTCATTTCAGGTAAAAAAAAAAAAATCCCTCATCTTTTAGATTAAGACAAAAAAAATACATCTTACCATTTTAAAATGCTCCCGTGCACTTCACACACTTTCACATCCGCAGATAATTTGTACCTGTAGGTGTGACAGTTCCAAAGTGGCAGATATCTCATTTGAAATCTTTGCTCATGAAACCAGTGCCACTTTGGTTCAGTTAAGAAAAGAAGTGCCAGTATTAAGTTTGTTAAAAAAAATTTAAAAAAAGGAAAAGAAATCATTGTGAAATCTTCATCCTAATATAGTGATATGTCCACTAAAGTGAAAGCAGAGAGATCAGAAGTGGACTGAAGAGAGAAACACAGAGCGATGTTTGAGCATGTCGCTGTCTTTCACATCATCTCATGAAATATTTACTGTGAGCTCCACGTAACGTGTTTGTGTGTGAGAGAGAATGAGACAGAAAGAGAGAGAGGTTGTCATGATGCGACTTTGCCCGTCTGCACTGGATGTCTTAAAGTGCTCCAAGGGGGCCCAACAGCAGTCCTGTGAGGAGTTCAAAGCAGGGCCAGGGTCGTCTTAGTACGCTAACGCTCCCCTAGCGACAACCTCTCGCTTTCTGGGTGACACGCATCATTCTTCACCCGCACATACACATATACAAATTCATACCCGGCACTCATGCACGCATATTAACATACTCTGACAAATCCCTACACACGTGTGCACAGTAGTGCATGCATCAGCAAGAGAAACTCAGGAAAAAATACAAACAGGGCACAGAAGGGCCATTTTTCATCTACGCCTTTGAGTATGCATTTGCTTGCATATGTGTGGTGCTCCTGTGTGTATGTTTGCACCTTTTGGGGTTGAATTTGCTAGCCTTGCAGCATGATTGCAGTTTAAGCAAGGAAGCTGACAGACAAAGAGGCCAGACAGGATGTTCTAAAACACAGGCAGGTGAGAAGAAAAAAGATCCAGGATAGGAAAGGAGAGGAGTGGGTTAATGATGTTAGATATGCAGCTAAAACCCAAGCATTTCATACATTATTATTATGCTTACACAAAAACTTGCTTTAAGTTCCTGCAAGTTGGATACACATTCTTATTTACTCATCTTTTCAGTTGTGTCTCCTATGCTGCACACATTTGCTTGCATCTGGGCGTGCACCCCAAACTTCCTCAGTATCATGTGCAATCACATGTGATATTTCCGTACAGTATTCGTGTGTGCGCATGTGCATATTTGTGCAAGTATAAGTGTGAGTGCTTCTAACACATTGGCCCTAATGACACCTAATAATGTAATCTAATTTGGTTGAAACTTGAGACTGCCTTGAGTGGCAGTCTAATGTGTTGAACAAAGCTCTCCTCCTTTCTTTCATTTGGGGCTTCGAGTGCTTTCATGTTCTGCTCTCTTAGTGATAAGACTGTCTGTCTGAATGACTAACTGACTGCTGCTCTAACAGGTTGACTCACCCCCTCCTTTAAACATTTACCCACCACCTCTGCAGAATGTATCACTTTTCTGTATAGCAAAACTTTCAAATGACTGCTCTTCATTAGTGTCACTGCTGAATGTTTAATGCTTATTTAATTTTAACAGTCTAAGTGAGAATTATACACCGTTAATAAAAGCCCTTCTTACTACCAATGGTGACTGGTTATCTTTTTTTATGATCAATATTTTTACACTGGTTATAAAAGTCTTTAGAACGTATTTTCTACTTGGAAAATAATGTTTTTATTTACTAAAATATAGCATCTGTGCTATCACATGTTGTCAGTGCGCAAGATGGTGGCACATGCAGCTGCTGGCTTGATTTCTAGAATTTAATTCTGTAAAGCTTTTAATACTAAATAATGGGTAGTAAATTGATTTTTTACTTATCTGGACATTTTATCACGATATAAAAAGAAAAAACTGCATTTATAAACATGTATATGAATATTTTTCTTCTGTTATATTTGATATACAAACGTATAAATAGTACAACAGTGGTTACAACAGTATCTATGATTACTGCATATTTAAGCAGCAGAAATGCAGTATATATTAAAAAGAAGTTAGATATATATGATTTTAACAAATGACTCAATAATTAATCAGTTTTTGGTGTGTTTTAACAGTTAAATTAGTCAACTGGATGCAAAATTCTTCACTAAACCAGAAAAAAAATGTGATTATTTGATAAGGAAAGCTGTAAGTCTCTATTTTATTAGAGCAATATAGGACAGTCTTAATAAAAATTAGAAAAAAACTTTCATTTAATAAGAAACAAAAATAATGTTTGTTTCATAATTACTAAAGCCAAATACAAGATTTTTACTTTTATTTATTTATTTCTTTTGCACCTTTACTCTCTGCAGTATCCATATGATCCACCAGTGGGCTGTAGACATCAGCTTGCATATAACTGTTTTTTTGCGGGGTGACATTGAGGTTTAAAAATTTAAACTGTATTTAAAATATGATACTAACCATTGTGGGATTAACCAATCAAGTTTTACCTTGGCCAAGTGGGTGTTGACAAACAGAAGCCTGTAACTTTAGGGTCCAGCCACTAGCACTTCTGTTAAGGACTGATAGGAAAGGGGGCAGGTAGCCAAGAACGTAGCATTGGGTAAAAACTTTCTTTTGTGATTTTTAGATTTTTTTAGCGTTCTTCTGTAGAGGTTTGTATTTATGTTTTGACTTGGTGGTGGTGGTGGTGTTAGGGGATTTTTTTTTGTTGTTTTTCTTTTGATGCACCCTGGCTGAAGAGACAGAATAAATTGTTTTGATAGCAGACTTTTTAAATGAACATAGATGGAAATAGCAGTTATATTAGTTATGCCTTATACTACAAGGAGGACAGGAGACTTGCTGAAAAGAGTATATTGAAATCAGAACACTGCAATGGGTTTCACACTGGAATGTGGAAGTTTGTGAAAATACTGAGCCCTGGAAAGAGGCGGAGCTTCTGAGCAAGAGATGAAAGGGATAAAAAAATGTTTGTTAAAGAAAATAATTTTATGTTTCTGGACAAAAAGCAGCTCTAATTTAGGGTACATGGTAAAAGTTATGGGCCCAAAAATTAATCTAAGCTCAGCTTGTCTTCATTTTGCTCTAGTTGCCATAGTTTTATGCCATTGGCATACATTAAATGATAACTGACAGCTGTCTTCCTGTCTTGCACAAACATATCATAATAAAAATTCTAATGAGTTATTTGTTTTTTAAAAGAAAAGAGAGACGTTTTGTGCACATGTGCTTTTTGAAATACTGCTGAACAAAGATCATCTGTGTATCCAGCACACACAGAGGCCAAGACAAATGGCAGCCTAAATTTAAGCTTTATATATCTATAGGAAAACATAACAAAGCAAATTGTGTTTAAATGCCAACTCGCTGTCCACAGTGCTGAAACGAAGCGGTGCAGCAACCTGTTACTGGCTATTACTGAGTGACTGTTACTGCTTGGATTAGATCATTGCTACTGGTCTGAATGATCTTCAGATGAGGTAGCCTGTCTGTTCCTTTCAGTGTGTGTTTGTGTGTGTGCAGCTTTTCAAATCTGTTGTGTTATGTGTCTGCATTGTTGCCTGTTTGCTACTCGCGTAAACGTTTCTGGGTGTTGTGAGCCTGGACTTGATCCTTTGGTAATGACATTGATTTTGCTGTTGTGGTGTCTGCATGTGATGCAGCATCCTGTTTTACTGTGACGGCGGTGCATCATTGATAGTTTCACTAACCATGCATGCATGTCTTTGCAGTTACTCTAACTCACAGGAGTTGTCTCGTGTTTCATCTCTTTGTTTCACTTGATTCCGGTTACAGTCACCGTGAATATGGTGCGGTTGTCAAATTACAGCAGCCCATAGCTCTAGAGTGTCACTGGGAGGTTATTGAAAGATAGTGTTGGAGTAAAATAACAACATCTCACAGGCCAAGCTCAGTTTCTGCAATCTTATACAAATAAATACTTACTGAAGACCACTAAAAGTAAACAATAGAGCCTCTCTGTATTTTGACCACCTACCTGCTTGGTAATAGTGGTGACTAAATCTAATCAAGTTCGCGTGTCACCTATTTGAACTAGTCACCATGGATTTTAAACCATGAATGTGATAGAAAAATGTTGTGCTGTGAACCCAGAGAGCCACAGCCTGCTGTCATGATAAGTTTACTTTCACACCTATTATACACATGTAAATATTTTATAAATCAGTATAACTGCTCAGTTAATGTGGCAGTCACTAAAGCCTCCCTTTTACAAGAGGAAGTAACGGTGTAATACTGTGGTGACCAATTTCTGCATTACCTGTGTAATCTTGCATGTAATTCTACCTGGTAACTTTCACAATGTAGCCATCTTCCCTCTTCTAACCAGCCACCTCTTACTCCACTGGAGTCTGTGTAATCCTGGATAGCCTTCCCAGCTCTTGGGTGCGATGGTGACTGTCTCTCTTCTGATAACTTTGAATTGGTTTCCCTCCAGCGCTGGCAGTCTCCAGGCCTTGCCCCCACCCCTCCGCCTTTCCTTTCCCCTCACAGCCAGATGAACGGCCTTGCTGCTTTATTAATCCCCTTCTCCTCACCACGCACACAGATGAATTTTAATCAGCTTTCTTAACCTCTTCATATGCTGCAGGATTTCTATACAAACGTTCAGACACGTGATGTGCAAAAAAACAGACACACACAAATAGACACACACACATTCTGGGGGTGGCTCCTCTATCACCTTCTTTCACAATTGGTTTCAGCTGAAGAAGTCCTTCGGGCCTGTGAGTGTGTGTGTCTGTGTGTGTTTGGTGTGTGTGATGTTTTACTTAAAATGGAGCAGAATAGACACACAGTGCAGCACTCACTCACTCTAATAAAATCATCTCAGGCTACATTAATCCCTCCTGAAGGCCACTGTCAAAATAACAAACAGCTGGGATTCTTTAAAGAGAGCTATCTGTCTCGGACAGGTGAGAGATGTATGTATGTGTGTGTGTATGAGTGATCCAGGTGTTACTCGTGTTGTGGGGACCTAATTCTGTTTGCACAGTCATGATATGGCAAAGTGTCTTCCTTATGGGGACAAAAAGCAGGTCCTAAAGATCTTAATCATGACATTTTAAAGTGAAGCCATGGTTTAGGGTTAGTTACAGTAAAGGTTTGAGTAAGTCCCTCGTAAAATGAATGCAATGTCCTCTGAAGTCATAGATATAAGACTGTATGTGTGACTGTCGGTTAATTTGTAAAGTGCACCTCTTTTGTGAAAGGAGAGCTCTCTCCAACCCTCAGTGTTTGTAATCTAGTTGTGCATTGGTGTGTTCCAATCTCTTTTTACCTCCTCTCTCCTGTTTAGGACAGATCCCTTTGGCTGGCGTCAGCCTCCTCTCCTCATCTTCCTCTCCCCCAGGGGTCACTTGAACTCCCACTTCCACTGGAACAGACCCTCTTCCCAGCTCCAACGACCTGGCCCTGGGAGAGATGGGAAGACCCATAAGCCCACCAGCTTCCCCAGGTTTGGAGAAGGACCCCAGTCCACCACTGGGCCCCCGACACAGACGGCGCTTGTGCTCGATGAAAACCAGGATATCACCCAGAGGAAAGTTGGTCTGGCACTGGCCGCAGGTCAAGAGATCATGCTCTCCGGGGACTGTCCTCCGAGGGCTGGGGGTGGACAGCTCAGGAGATGGAGATCCTGCCCCTGAGTCATGATTGGCCTCTGCTGCAAAAATACGAAGAGGAAGATAGAAGATGTCAATCAGTGATGTTGTTTTAAGAAAGAGAGAAGAAAGACAGTGAGAGACAAATATACACAGGTAAAAAAAAAAGCACACAGCGAGGTTAGCTATTCCTGAACCATTACCTGATAAAAGCCATTTCTTCCTACCACACAAGATGATCATTACAGTCACAATTGTGCCACTTTCATGGCATAAAACAACGCTGCTGTAAAGTTACTTCGCTTAGACAAACACCTGCGCTGCTTATCCGTGAGAGATCTGCGTGGGTAGGACCAAATACATAAACTACACATGTATGTGTGTCTATGTGCATATCAGTCTGTGTGTTTGTGTGTGTGTGGCCAGGAAGCTATTCATCTCTCAGTGCAGGCTTGGTTTCCGGTGAGGGCCTTTTGCTGCACTAAGCTGTCATAGCTAGACGGCTCCCTACACCACGGGAGCCCCAGCTTGTGCAGAACAAAGCGTAGCGTAACGTAGGCCACATTCACCACCGGCTGTGTGTGTGCATGTGTGTTCATGTTTGTGTGTATCCTAGAATAAGACAGAGAAGAGAAAAATTAAAAGGAGAAAAAAACAGTAAGATGTAACAGTAAGTGTGTGTGGCAATGAATGGATCAGGTGAGTTTGAACAGTGTATTCTCTACAGACAGAAAATCTATAAAGAACCCCAAGTCCTGTTAAGAGAGTAAATCTCATTCTTTCCAGATCTGACACGGTCATTAATAACCATTACACATTCTTCCCCGTTCCCCCCCGATGGCGCAGACTCTGTCCCTCAGCTTAACGTAAATCCCTCATGGACAACCTCCTTTTTTCTTTAAAACACTACCCTGATGTACCAGTATAAAAATGTGTCTTCTTCTAAAGAGCCCAGAGGAAACCTGAAGCTCCAGAGACTTTAAGGCGTGCCTGAGTGAGCGGGTACCCAGGGAGAGGTGTTGATGCCTGGGAGAGAAGCATAGCAGCACTTGCCTGACTGCTGCGCCTCTACTTCTAGCACCCGCATCTCCCCCCCACCCCTTTTTCTTTGCCTCTCTTTTCTCTTTTTCCCCAAACATGACACCCTAATAATTGCAAAGATTAGACAAAGAGGGTGTGTGCTCTTTTTTTTTCTTCTTTTTGTGCTGCTGTATTTATCAGAGCAGAGATCCTAAACCCTCTTATCACCCATCTCAAACTGTCAGGGAGGCACTGCTCCCTGTCATAGCTGTTGAACTCAGGCAGAATTTTGGCTGAATATTGTGCACCCTTTTTCACCAAATTTTTTAGCATTTTCTAATATTTCTTTGGAACTATGATTCACCCCCACCCCCTGCTTTACCAGATCACCCATCCGCCCACGTATGCACTCATACACACTTTCCAGTCCTCTCATTCCGCCCTGGAGTGATGATCCGATGCCAAATATCTTTTCTCTAAATGGCGATGGCTTCCTGGATGCCTGCCAAATAATTTCCATCTCATAATCTTTTGGCGGCAAAGAAGGAACACAACCGCATATTTACCTACAGTTCACAGCTTGTGACCATAATTCGCTCACACAAGCAATGTAACTATGCATGTATGTGCATTGCATATAAGTAGGGCAATGCAGGAGATCTTTCTGCGAGCTTTATGGCGTGCTCTCTTTTTTTCTTAAAAAAAATCAAAAGCCAGGTGGCATCAGATCCTTGTGTGCAGTAAATGAGAAAAAGACAACATCAAGTCAACGGGCTGACAGACACCTGGGCATTTGAACTCTCCCCCTGTGAGAGACAGAAACAAACACTGAAAAGGCCTGTTTGTTAACCTATGGTTGAGTAACATGGCCTGGAGGCAGAAAGCAGTAAATTAGCAGGAGTTGGCACCGTGACTATGCCACTGGAATATCAGTTGGACATCTTCTGAAAACCACACCCCTCTCTGAAACCCGCTCGCTCATCTGTCCTGAGGCTCACCTATGTGAGAAAAACATGTGTGCAAGAAGGAACTGAACATGGAATGCTTGCAGGAGAAAAAAAAACCCACGGACACAAACACAGTGAAAAGGAAACACGAAAGAATACCACACTAATGTAGCCTATCACGGTGACAGACAGTGTCTAATTCCTCTGTATAAACTCTATGTGAGAGGAACATGCTTGATAGGTAAAGGAGCATAGCTGACGCACTGTCAAACATGCCATCGTTGGGAAGGCGTGATGATGGCAATGAAACCGAGCTGTCTGACATGATACCACACATACTTTATTTCTGTCTCTTCTTCTCTTCTGTGTTTCTCATACACACAACTCAGTGCTATATTCACCCTATGACAGTCCTGCTACTCTGCCTTATCAAGTGTGAGTTAAGTCAGGCAGCCTTAGAGCACCCCCTATCAGTTTGATGAGGAGAGAGTCAGTCAGTCACTCTGCTGCTGCTGCTGCTGCTGCTGCACACTGCCACTGCACAATATGTACCAGATGGGAGCTCAAGACAATGGGCCTCTTTCACCAAAATTTCCATCTTTGTAGAAGGTCAAAAAAATATTCAAATGCGTGGCCAGAAAGCACTTAATGAGGAAATGATGCTGGAATTTTTTTGATATTTTTTAGTTGCAAATATTAAAATTTATCCCACACAGTTTGGTCACAGTTAAATGGTGATTAAACTGTCAAAACTAAGTGGTCAGGTAGAACAAACTAGATAGGTAAAACATGCCAGAATACATATAGGAGGACTTTGGCCTCCGGTCGTGTCCTCTGACATTAATTACCGCTATAAGTCCCTCTAATCCTTAATTATTGTGTTTGTCCTTATATGTTCTTATACATGACAACTTTGCTGCGGTTTCATTGTGCCTGAGGTGAAGGCAAAAGAAAAGAACATTTACAGCATGGTTGAACAAGTTCTACTCTTCCTAAAGTGGAATAAGAAAAAGGAAAGTGTATTTTTTTCTGGATAAGACGTTTTTTATTTGAATTTGACAAAATGCTCCTAATGAGCAGCATCAAACAGAAACCAGTAAACTATTTCCCGCTGGCCTTACACAACACGCTAATACCAGCTGCATACTCTGTTCTGCTGTTAAAAGCAGAGGAAGGCCATGGGCACTCATATGACAGTCAACCATAGTGTATGAGTTCAGACCTGTCTCCCTTTCTTTGTTTTCCCCTTCCTTTTGCTGAGCTGAAAACACAAGCGCACACATAAACCCCAAAGGGGAAAGTCGGGGAAGATTCACGCTGTCATTGAAAATAAATGACACCAGCAACGATGCAGATGGTTGCAATCAAAAATTCAAACGACAAGCGGCCTCACTTAGCCTATCCCTCTTTTTCTCAGCAGCGATTGCCAAGGAGAGCTGCAACAGTGTGTGTTGTGAAAGTCCAGGCCTGTGTGTTTCATTATCTTATCACCATTTAATCTGTAGCAGTCCCATTTCTTATCATAAATCTTAGATTATCAGCCTGAAAGTGAGCAAAATACGACTCTGCAGTTGACTGTAACTTGTCACTAAATCGCAATAAATGACTTGCAATCTATGAGGCATGACATTTGGCAATATAAATCAAATTTGCCAAACAATTTTTGAGATATCATAATAAAAAAGACGCTTTATAAGCATTGCAAAACTGATTGAACGTGTTCAATAATATTGAAATATAGAAAGAAAATCGGCAAACTAACTGCAGCACTGCCTCACAGTAAATCATAAATCGGTCTCCAGTCATCTCCTATGAGATTATCATCCGGTTACCACAACGTGTGTGCATATTTACTGTGGTGTAAGACTGCGTACGGTGGGTTTCTCCCCAGCATTTGACAGCCATATGGTGTGCATAAAGAAGAAAACATTCACTGTTTCACAAGTAGCATGCCAATTCAGAGAGTAAACAGTCATCACGAGGCGTTTCCATGGCTGAATCCAGAGAAGAATTCTCTTAATAAATCTGATATGAGATTGCAAATACACCACTCTGTGAAAGAAGGGAAACCTGGGATGCTTAACGCCAGTCATTCCACGTTAATTTGACTAATTCATAAGGATATTTGTGTGACAGGTCTCTCTTTGTCACGGATGTGACTCCAAGCTGAATCACTGAGCCTGAAAAAGCCTATAGGCTTGATAAGGAAACAGGGAATAAACTGTAAACTGAACGCCAAATTCAGCATTGACAGGATCGGCTGTTAGATTTATTACAGTGTCAACATGAACATGCATTTTGAGTATGTCTGCAGTTTCACAGTGTATACAGAGTCTACATAAATATGTACCTTCCTTGCTGCATACTTGTGGACTGAGTGCATTCATTGCAGCTACAGTCACTTGCACACCCCTCTAGATGTCTGGCCTAGCAAGTTCACAGTCTTCTGCTGAGAGCCTGTCCAGAAATATGCAGATATTCAGGTTCTGTTCAGTCCCAAGTAGTGCATGACCTATGGGCTTACACCTGGCACAAATCTGTGTTCAGTTACACTAAGCTGACATGTGTTTTGATAAATGGTGGCGCCCTGCATAAACTCATATTATTACTTTTGTAAAGAGATACGTTGTGCCCGGTCTTGACAGTTAATAGAGAAAATGCACAAGCACAGAACTACAAAAAAGATACTAAGATATCGACATTTAAACCAAACTTTCTTGTTCTGGAACTTTCTTTTTTTTGGCAATACTGCTGTACACATGTTTACTCAGTTACTCAGTATCAATCTGACTTTCCCCCACGCAGTGCCCCTCTTGTCCTCCAGCCTGAAGTGTGATCTTAAGTCCGGTCCTTCCTCTTGAACCTGAGCCTCTCAGGTCTTTGCCACTGCTTGAGTTTAAAAAGCAGGAGACTGTGCATGATGTAAAAGAAGATGTAGGATGAGAGCCAGGCCCTCTCCCTAGATTTCCCCTCCTTTCACTGTTCTGCATTATTAAACTGAACACCAAACATTTGTCATCATTTACATATTAAGTTATTGTGTGACTCTTGCAAGTTTTTAAAGACCAGGCCAGGGATGATTAAAAAGATCTCTAAACCCGGTCATTTAAAGCTTCAGGCAAGAGCAAATGAATCCTGGGGACATCTGAATGCAGCTTGAGCTCCGACAGAGGAATTAAGAAAATGAAAGCTGATCTGTGACAGCTAATTATCAGTCTAATGACATTCCTGCAGGTGGCTTTTATGGTTTGTGTAACTGCATACACAAGATGTAAAAACAAAGAGAGCCATGGTCAGGAGGAGCAGCAAAAGCAAATATTATTTTAGCCTAAATTTGTTTAAGTTGACTGAAAACAAGGCGATATTATGTTGATAAATGCTGCAAATATTAGCCGCATTTTATGCAGGTAAGAAAAAAAGTTGTGTTAGAATTTTATTATATTTCTTAGTTCAGCTGAATACGTATAACTGGAGGTGGGTGGGAGTGAACTCATCTTAATTAATTGACAGGCAGCCACAGTGACAACAGAGAGAATCAACTGTCAGATCAATAGCTGCATCATAGCCAAACAGTATTTCTCATGTGCTTAAAAACTGCTGACGATGCTGGACAATATCTCAAATAGGGAAAGAAA
>VUQH01088153.1:37760-56830 GCA_015106775.1 Etroplus canarensis
ATTTGTTTTTTTTTTTTAAAACACAAAAAAAAAAAAAAAAAACCCAAACAAAACAAAACAAACTTCAGAAAGGAAAGTCAGTGATTGAGTGACAAAGTGAATGGGATAAGTGATGAGTCTAAATGTTAAATGTGTCGGGTGGGACGGAATGCACCTAACCGTTTTCAACGCAAAACAGATTGGCCAAAGATTACATCATGAACTTCTGCAATGAATTACCCAGATTAGGCCTCTATGAAATTGGATTTAGGCACAGCAGAGGGCTGGGAGATGAAGGTTAGATTGATATAATTGATTTGAAATTGGATTATAGAACTTTTTAATCACATGCTCCCCTCCAAAGAAAGAAAGAAAGAAAGAAAAAGAAAGAAAGAAAGTCCTGCCACGAATTTCATCTGCGCAATTTAACCACACAAATTTTTGTCGCACTCGTAAAAAAAAAAAAGCTTTAAAGAAGTTGTGACCCTCCGGATCCTAAAAGTGACCCACGTAACATTAATAATAGTAATAATACTAATAAAAAATGGCTGTTTTTACCTCGTGTGCTTCCCTCTGCATGTTATCACAAGGCACATTTAATTGTCGTGCCCAGCTGTGTTTTTAAAGCACAAACAGGCCTGCTGCATGTGTCCAGAAAAAAATCGTTTTAAGTTTGTGCGCAAATGTTGGAGTGTGTGACAAAAAGTGAGAGGGGGAAGAGAAAGAGAAAGAGGTTTTTACGTTAAGAAAAAAAAAACTTCTAAAAAAAATCTAACCGTGCAAAGTCACCAGCTGTGGACGTGTTTAACAAAGCAGTGCACGCAAATTTTCCACGTGTTCTCATAAATGTTAAATTCTGGAGTTGTGAATTATTGCATTACAAGCTCAGTGCACGTGTGTGTGTGTGTGTGTGTGTGTGTGCACTTGCAAACACACTTGCACACAATCAAGCAGACACCCCCACTGTAGCTGTCACAGGATCGTCTCCTGCACTGAGGTCCAGTTCAGCCGGAAAAAAAAGTGCATTTTAAAATGGACTCAGCTGTGTGGATAAATTCATAAAATACCTTATAAAGTCATGCAGTCATTCACATCCGAGTCTAGAAGTTTATTTTTAAAAAACGAGCAGCACTGTGTAGTTTATTTTATTGTTTGTGCACAACATCACATGGTTTGTTTATTTTTCACAAATCACTTTCTTGTTCGGCGCACTCCCAGACGCTGAAAACAATGTGTTTGTGTTTTCTTAGAATGTGGGCATAATTTTCATGCGTTTATTTAATTTTAATTTATTTATTTTTTTGACCAGAAAGTCAGAAGCAGGCTTAATAACATCTCCAAACTGTAAAGGGAGTGAATAATAAAAGAAGTGAGAAGTGTGTGGAGGTATTACTCTCACCTTGTATTGTCTCCCTGTGCGTCAACGATAAGTGCTGCGGGTTCACCTGCTTGCGGCGGGACATTGCCCCGGCATCTACTCTGGCATCGCCCGGTGAACGGCACTTGGAGTCGGCTTGGACCGTGGTGTCGGTCCTCTCTGGATCGCAGGTGACCAAGTTCCCGTTCCCTTTGTATTCCCCTCCTGCTTTTCGCAGTCTTTGGCTGTAACTTTGATGCGCCTTTTTGGGAAGATCACCAGCCGGACGACAGCGCAGCAGGGATGCAGGACCACTCTGTCCACAGTGTCCTCCTGCTGAGTCTTCGGAGGAAGCAACACTTGGGACCAAGGTGGCCAAAGTGTAGTTTTCGGATTCAAGTCTCTACAGGAGACCGACGAGCTAATGTGTGAGCAGATAAAGTGAGATTTTGTAGCTTTAAAAAAAAAATCCTGGACTGTCCGCTTCTGCAGCGACCGCGATGACAGACTGAGTAGCCTACGGAGCACTCCACCGGTGATGGATGCGGTCACCTATTTAGCTCCTCTCTCTTTCCTTAATTTTAATGATGCAGTTATATCGTGCGGGCTCAAATGGCAGCTGTTTAGTTTAGGATTCCCTACAGTCCTTCCATCTCAGCAGTGGCGCGCTGCGATGACCCTTTGGCACTGACTCCTCTTGTGCGTTTTGGCATCGGTGCGCAGAAACGGCAACTCTTGGCTCTCGTGGCAGTGGCCGCGTTGATTGAGAGAGGGAGAGAAAGCGACAGAGAGAGAGAGAGAGAGAGAGAGAGAGAAAAAGAGAGAGAGAGAGAGAGAGAGAGCAGGCGGGCAGACGGACAAGAGACACCTCCTCCCCTCTTTCCAACAAGCTCCAGTGTCTCCTATTGAGCCGTCTTTGCAACTCGCACGACGAAACATGCCCTGTTTGGGGCGACCCCGTGTGTGTGTGTGTGTGTGTGTGTGTGTGTGTGTTTGTGGTTGCCTCTTTTAAGTTTAAGTGCGTCCGAGACTTTACACAGAGGTGTGAATGCGAGGACAACACAGAGACAACTGCGGGGCAACCAGCAGTGGCTTCTGACAGAAAGTATCACTCAGCAGTGGCTGCTTCACAGACATGTTCATGCCTGGCTGCTGAAGCAGTGTCAAGTTACCACCTCAAATTCACCAGTCACCTTTACATTTTTGGTGCCTCTATCCAAAAACTATGAACTAAAGCACTGCGATCATGACATTATTTTCCTTTTAACTAGTTCACTTATTGAGAACTCCCCCCCCCCCTCCTCATTGCTTACAGAAATCTCCTAGGCATGTTAAATGGAAATTGTTCTACAGCAGGAGCACCAACACCCAGATTAGGCACAAGTCAGTCTGGGATCAGAGGTCATCCTTAATTCAGACAATTCATCTTTACACTGCTGTCCATTCTAGGCTGTGTAAATGACCAAATCATGCAAAGGACATATAGCATCATACAGGCAGAATTTCCACACATTGAAATCAGAGGGTGGAAACCCCATGCTGTAGCTTTGTTGTTGGGATAATTTAAACATGTTGTGAGGCAACAGTACCCTCTGTTGGCACAGTCAGGAGAACCTGTTTAGGTGCTGATGCCTTAATGCAGCATTACTATGCTTCATCCTGTTTTTAGAGCGAAGCCTCCTTAATTTGCCATTTATACAATTCAGAATCTGAAGAGTCCTTGAAGAGCAGATCGGGTTCACTCAGAGGCAATTAATCGCACTAACGGGCAGTAATTGTGCACATACTCGACTGTATTCGTTTAGCTCAGTGTATGCAGATACAGGTTAGAGCAGCTCAGTTAGAACACACTCAGGCTTCTTTTCTTCTTTTTTTTGAGCCATTCCATACAGTTCAAACTTGTGCTGCGCTGTAATTTGGTTGAAATACATTGTTGAATAAAAATAAAAGCCTCACACGGCCATTTAAAGTTGACACTGTTTCCTCGTAGATCAGCAGAGAAGTGTGCAGCTATAGCAATACATTTTACAGCCCGCCATTAATAAAACATGGTGGGCAATTTTAAGAGCATTAGAAGTTTGATTGCTTCAGGGCAGGCCTAGGGGACTTTCAGGACAGTAATTATTTATATAAATGAAATGTCATCTCAGCTCTGGCTCAAGTAGACATAACCTCAGCAGACGCCACATGGAAACACTACAGCACAACAGCTATCTTTCACAGACAGGCCAAGCATGTTGTTGAGCATACTGCTTTGACTGGAGCGCATGAATTCGATATGTGATATTACATGAAATGTCTTCTACTTTGCGTCGGGCCAAGAGAGCAGCAACAGCCTTGGACATATTGAATGCTGAAGGAAAACATTATCCTGAGTTCACACGCTCTCTCTTGCCATCTCTGCCGGCTATGAGCAACTCCTTGATCCTTACCCATGGGTTTCTCAATAATACATCAATGTCTCCATTATAGCTTGTAGCTGCAGGCTCTGGGCAAAGGCAGTTTAAGCTGGGTTGCACTGGGCCAACATACCACAAATACCCTGCTTGTGGACACAGGAAAGGTTTTAAGTCAAAGTGTTGCCTCTAAGGAGACATGCATCTCTCATGATAAGTGCCTTCACTGAAGAGGAGATACCTGAACACACCACAGGGCAACATCTATACAAGTGGTGGGGAGATGGTGAAATGAAAGTTTTGTCCAACTTACAAGAGGCACCACATTGAGACTGGATCTCTTTTCCAAAATCTACAGGATCTAACAAGATTCCCCTCGCTTATACCTCATGCTAAAATAAAAAATAAGCCCAGCGACAAAGTTAAAGAGAGAAGCTTTTGTGCGAGTGGACATGCAGATCATCTAGCTTCAGTTCTGGGTCACCTCCAGAACTGCATTCTTTAATCTTCCATTTTTCATGTCCCTACTCTTTATTTACTCTCTAAAGAGTACAATGAAGACATCTTAAAATAGCCAAACACATATAACAGAAACTGCGCTTTTTACACTCTTTATGGGTAAGTGTGCAAACCTTTAAAAGGCAGTCATTTCAATGTATTTAACCACAATGTGACAGGGCTGACATAAACAATGAAAGGTCCACTCCAGGAGAGCTGGGGTAATATGAATATTGCTCTGGGATTTGCTTATAGTCGGTGCTTCATTATGCAATGTTTAATATTAATAAAGAAAGTATAAGTATATATTATTCATAAGCTGATTTACTGTGGCTGGTGCGAGTGTGTGTGTGGATTTGAGTGACAGATTGAGATGCTCCCTTGCTACAGGCAATACAACTAGACAAGGCTCTTACTTTTCTACAGGACACATCCTGACAATTTCTCCCACAGTTAAGAGGATTTGTCCGAGCAGGGGTGAATATATAATGCATGCAGATTCCAAATTTTAATTTGGACGGAGTAAATGATTCAATACTGGCTTTTCTCAGAAGTGAGACTGGGAGGGGAACGAACAGGGCACAAGATGTTACTCGCAGCCTCCTCTCATAAGGTGACATTTAAACAACCACAGATGTTCGCGATTATTTCACATGTCAACAACAACATTCAAAAGAAAATTTTGCTTTCTACTGCAACTAATGATATTTTTCTGATTCTGCTGAAAACATCATTTTGGTGAATCCACATTTGATGATTTCTGCTGCTACCTTCTGCAAAAGTTACTTGGAAGGATCTGCATTTTGTTGCCATAGCTGACATGTCCATAAAGGACAGCAATAATTTTAAATGGATGCCTGGAGAAAACATTTGATTATTCTCATGTAAACTGTACTGAATAATTACCATAAATTGCTGTAACACAACACCTGTATTCTATATGTTACATCCAAAAAATGTACTTACACAGTTTGGGTCAAGTGAGGTTGTAAACTCTAACAGTCTACCATGAGATGCCATCAGTAAAAGTGGTACATAATAGGAAATTGTTTGCAGTGCGACTAGTTTGCATATTATTGAATGAACCATTTGACGCAAACAGCTAAAATTATTATTTAAGATACATTCTTAACTTGTATGTATAGTTTTAATTAGATATAAATAACTCAGGAGTAATATAAAAGATAACTTTAATACTGAGTCGAAACAAGTCATTTTCTCGAGTTTAATCAGCAAAGAAAAAAACAGTATTTTTTAATATAAAGATTTGAAGAGGCTACAATTTGACCCAGTGTTCCTTAGTGTGTACACTCAGTCAAATAACACCAAAAATGGCTTTTCTTAGTTTCCTTCTCATCTACTCTTGTAGCTAGATGTGATCAGAAATTATTGCAAAGTCTGATGTATTTAATACATGCAGATATATTTTTAATAAACTATAACTACTGTTTTCATTCACAAAAGTATTACACACACACACACACATATATAGATAGATAGATAGATATAGATATATATATATATATATATACACACATATATAGGCAGATTCTGATTTCTTTTGATTCAGCTTTTGGTTTTACCTATCATTCTCTAACCTTGTTACTCATTCTTACTCATGTTTTTTTTTTCTACATCCACTGGCCACTTTATTAGGTATGCCTGTTCAACTGCTTGTTACACAACCATGGTTGTTGTCGCCAGACGGACTGGTCTGAATATTTCAGAAAATGCTGATCTTCTGGGATTTTCCCACACAACTATCTATGATGTTTGCAAAGAATGGTCCAAGAAAGGGAAAATATCCAGTGAGCAGTAGTTCAATCTGCAAAAAATGCCTTGTTGATGACAGAGGTCAGAGAAGAATGGACAGACTGTTTCAAGCTGACAGGAAGGCAACAGTAATTCAAACATCCAAGGTAAGCAGAAGAGCATCTCTGAAGGCGCAATGCATGGAACCTTGAAGCAGATGGGTTACAGCAACAGAAGACCACTCTTTTCAGCTAAGAACAGGAAACTGAGGCCAAGTTTGCACGGGTTCACCAGCATGAGAAAATAGAAGACTGGAAAAATATTGCCTGGTCTGATAAGTCTAAATTAAATTACATTAAATTTAGGACATATGCGCATATTTTTGTATTTATTTGGGGGTTACCTGTTGCAGGCTAAAAGCAAACTGGCAGACTAGCATGTGAAAATGAAAGGAATAAAGTGATCATCAGGCCCAGATTTCCTGCAGATTTCTCACAGATTTGGAAGAGGTGGATGTTGCTTGGTGTTGTTTACCAAATGTTTACCATTTCCACCTCCCTGTCACTGTATGTATGTTGCTGTGACTTTGATCGGTGTAAGGCTGTCCTGAAAACATGTCTGAAATCTGATGAAAAGTCTTAAGTTCAAAAGACTGAGTAAATTGATATTTATTTCAGCCTGTAGTAATGCTGAGAACATTTCAGTTTATATATTGTATTATATATCCATCCATCTTTTTCCACTTCAGTTCAGGGTTGCTGGAGCCTATCCCAGCTGTCACAGGGCAAAAGGTAGGGTGCACCCTTAACAGGTTGACAGTGCAGGACCAACACAGAGGGACAGACAACCATTCACACTCCCATTTGCACCTAAGGTTAAACCATTAACCTAACTCCTTTGCATAACTTTGGACTTTAGGAGGAGTACCTGGAGAAAACTCATGCAAGAACATGCAAGCTCCACACAGAGGTTCCCAAGCTGGCCGTTGATAGATTCAAGCCCAGACCTTCTTCCTGTGAGGAAACAGTGCTAACCACTGTACCGCCATGCTGCCCATTATTTTATATATAAAAAACCAACAAATTTGTTCACTAAACGATCATTATCTTTTTTAATCACTGTTGATAATAAAAATTAGCCTTCAACTGCTTACTTGTATTTTCCCCAAGGGGTCGCCACAGCTGATTAATCCACACTGGTAATTTGGCAGAGGTTTTTACACTGGATGCCCCTCCTGATGTAACCGTCTATGGAGACAGGGGCTTGTGTCCCCACTTGGAACTGAACCAGGAACCTTTTGCTTATAAGGCAGATTGGTAAACCACTTCCCTACAGGGACTCTAATAACTGTAGATAATGTAACAAGCAAAAAACACTTAGCAGAATTCCGTAGCAATTCCCCCGGATCATCACAGAAAACGCTGAAAAATTTGGGCTTTGCGATCGTCGAAGACATTGTGCATTTCTATTGCTTGCTTTCCTGCAATTTGCACAACCCAGAGCTTTTACTCATAAAATACTTATTTCTCCAAATGAATGTTAGCTCAGACACACCGCACCTGTTAAAAATTCAGTCCGAACCGCCAAAGCCAAAATGTGAGTCTGTGTCTCCCTCTAGTGGACATTTTTTCGAAACGACGCTTTTCCTCCACCACTATCGAAAACTCAAGATTATCGAGATAAATAGTTATTTTTCAGCAGCACAAATAAGATTTAAATCTAGAATGGGATTAATTTGGCTGTAGAAATAAAAAAAAAGTAAGTTATAACAAAAACGCACGTGTATCTGATTCATGCGTCGTGACGTGTTCCAGCACTCTGACGTACCGCAAAATGGCGGTGCCCTTGTTACAATGGGTAGTGTTGTTGATCAGTTGTTAGCCAACTTATTGTGACTAACTGTGGATTCAAACTGCCGCTGTCTGTTTTAGGGGATTCATTCGGACGTCTACATGTTAAAGGTAAGAGGCGTGGGTCGACCAAAGCAGGAGGGCGGTGAAGGGGCAGGATTTTAACTACTTCTGACATGTTAGGACCGAGCGGAGCGAGTTAGCTTAGCCGAGGCTGAGGCGGAGAGCCGCCTGCGGAGCAGCTTGGGTTACCGTCATGTGTGGGGGGTTAGATAAACGCTGGCCTGCCTGCGCTTGGAACTCAAACCCGACGCCTCATGCTGTTGTATTCTCCACGTACAGCCGGTTTGGTGGCTCTACGAAGCTGCGACAGTTACAGGCACAGCTAACAGCAATGTTTAATTTCCAGGTTAGCTTGTTCATTCTGGGGCGGCTGCGGCTCAGGAGTCAGAACGGGCGGGCTGCTAGCCGGAAGGTTGATGGTTCTATCGTGCTGACGTGTCCTTAGGCAAGGCACTGAAATCATTCAAATTGGTCCTGATGCAGGCAGTGAATGAGGCTCATTTAAAGCAGAAAAGCGCTATAAACAGATGCGGACAAAATTATTAAGTTACCTATAAAATCTAAAGTTTTCCTCACAATGTTCCCAAGTGCCCCCCCCTTTTTTTTTTAACCCTTTCACGCATGTAGTGTAGTGGTTTACCCAGTTGCCTTACAAGCGAAAGGTCACCGGTTCGATTCCAGGTGGGGACACAAGCCCCTCTCACCATGACGGGTTGATTCAGCAAGGGTATCCGGCGTAAAACCTCTGCCAAATTACCGATGCGGATTAATCCTCTGTGAGAATACAAGGGAGCAGCCTAAGGTACATTTTATATCTAGAAATTGTGACACCTGCTCCACTATAGCAACAAAACTCATGTGTAGTAAAGAAAATGGCCTTTGAATAGCTGTCCACTGTAGTGACCACCATGTATGAAAGTGTTAACAGAGTAATGAATTTTTAACATAGCATTTCTAAACATCCTAATTTTATTTTGGATACTTATATTATTTTACTTGATACACGGAAACAAAATTATGTCACAAAAACTACCAGGGCAACCCTCCCACCCAATTCTCATAATCAGTTGTGTGTCTGTTTTGCTGGATAACACCCTGCAGTTGTTTGTTGTAGTTTTTAGCAAGTTTTACACTTGTCACCTGAGGAACCCCAACCCAGTCTTCTTTTGTGAACCTCTCAAGCTCCTCCAGATTTTATGGTCTTCTGGCATGGGCCTTGGGCCTCAGTTCACCCCACAGATTTTCAATGAGATTCAAGTCAGGGCTTTGTGCAGGCCAGTCACTGATGTTCACTTTGGTGCCTCTGTTAGAACATATCACTGTATGTTATATGAAATGGTTTAATGGACATCATTGTGTCTGAGAAGAAAAAATCACAATTTAGATTTCTTTGCCAAAGGTTTAATGAGCAAACCTCCTCCTTACATATGCAGTCTACTGACATTTTGCCTCCCAACTCGACAAACAGAACTGGGGAAATCTGCCATTTCATTCAATGCCTCACATGCCTAGAATGAGCTGCAGAACATGCTCAACTTGGACTCCTTGCCTTCTTTAGATGTTTTTAAAAGTACCTTAAGCACAGTCTACATTGAGCAGTGTTACTGCATTTAAGTGTGTTGTATTGTTTTTGTTCCCTTCAGTCATTTTAGCTTTAGTTGTCTCTGAGTCTTAATGTGTTCTGAGTGTTTTTGGTCAGTATCTTTGTCCAATAATGTTGTTCTCTGAAATGAAACTTTGCCATCTTGACCAGCACTCCCTGGTAGAAGAGACATCGTCTCAATAAGACCTTCCTGGGTAAATAAAGGATAAATAAAATAAATATATAAGATGAATGCATTGATAAGTGTTTCAACAAATATTTTTTTTCTGAATCAACTTAATTCTTTAATGCTCTTCTCCCAAATGTTGGATTATCCAGTTGTTTAGAACTGGCTGTAAGGAAAATGAAAACTGCCTTTCAGTATTTTACAGTGTGTGGACTATAAGCACACACAGTAAATCTGCTCTCTAAGTGTGTGTGTGCATGAAATCAAAGGTCACAAGTAAAAGTAAACTGCTGCTCAGATTGCAGACTGTAAAAAGTGAAGTTTAAAATGAAAAAGGGCATCTCATAGACATACAGTGTGGTGCAGAAGTCTTGAGCCACCCCTCATTTCTTTGTTATGCTTCACATGAGTCAAGACTGATTTACGGTACTGTGTTGGGGCTGCATTGGCAGCGCAGAGGAAGCCATGGACAGGTCGTCTACATGTTGTAGCCGTTTATTGTCACCAGGGGGCAGTGTCACATTGTCTGTGGGCTGCTCTTGTTTGCTATTGTTGGTCCTTTTGCCAGCTGTGGCAAAGATCGGAGTTATAACAAACAAAGAGCTGAAGTGAACTATAGTGTTTAAAACGGTGTAAAGTATCTGATGCAGCCTCTCTGTGCTTTTTGTGCTGATTTCTTTAATCTTTGATGTTTTTTGGGCTTCTCCCTTTAATTGGGCCATTTTCAACCAATCAGCATTTGACCTACGCATTATGTCATCCTCATCAACCTACGGATTGATGGCTTTTTGGAGGACTACACATTTTCACGTTTGCGTTGGTTGCATTTCCATCCGCATTGGCTCTGCATAGGCAAATACCAACGCAGACGTGCACTGTACCATACATCCTCCATCAGACTTTAATGTGATTTTTTTAAAAAGTGGTCTTGAGCAGTAGTGCTCCAGGTCTTTCTTCTTAGATCTTTCAAAGTTTTTCTTGGGTCTCTGACTGTTTTTTCACTCATTTTCCATCCAGTTCTTGTACTTGACCATTTTCAGAGGATTTTTTAAAAGCCACTTAATACTTATCTATGAATAATTCAAGGTTAAAAAAAACAAGCACATAACACAAAGGATGAACAAGTGTTGCATCTACAAATACCAGAAAAGAACCAATTTTAAATTGTCTTTACTCACCTTGTTACTAGCAGCCTGTCACAAAAACACATCTGTTCCTATTTCTTTAGTGGAATCCATGAAAAATTTCAAAGATAACAGTTTCTTCTTCTTCTTTTGGGTGTCCCGTTAGGGGTCATCACAGCGGATCATCTGCCTCCGTCTCACCCTGTCCTTTTATCCTTTTCCTCACACAACCCTCTGCATGTCCTCCTTCACTGCATCCATGAATCTTCTCTGTGGTCTTCCTCTTCTCCTCCTGCCTGGCAGCTCCATCCTCAACATCCTTTGTCCAATATATCCACTATCCCTCCTCTGAACATGTCCAAATCATCTCAGTCTTGCATCTCTTACTTTATCTTCAAAACTTCTCAACATGAGCTGTCCCTCTGATGTACTCATTTCTAATCCTGTCCATCCTGGTCACTCCCAGGGAAAATTTCAACATCTTCAGTTCTGCCACCTCCAGCTCTGCCTCCTGTCTAAAGATAACACAGTTTGACAGGCATAGAATAGTATTTTTCTACCAATAAGGTGATTGCCAGGGAGCTATTAGCCGAAAGCTTGGAATATTTTGACATGGTGTGCAGGGTGACCTTAAAGATTTGATGAAATTGGATAAGTGGTGGACAAAAGAATAAGTGGCAGGCTTAAAAACTGCATGAATAGTGTCTGAAAGTCACGTCTTAAATAGGAAAATAATCCAGTGAAGACCTGACACGGTACCATCTGGCATTAGAAGGGCAAATATTGGGGGCCTTTAGCTGCATTTTCATCAGTTTTACAGTGTTTTCTCTCACAAATACAAACCCATGGCCTTGTCATACAAAAAAATTAAGAAAATTAAAGAAAAAAACACCTTCAGCTGCTCTCTTGTCATGACCCCATGGGCTGCCACAACAGGTTAATCTGCATCGGTAATTTGGCACAGTTTTTATGACAGATACCCAAGCTAATATGATCTCACCTGGACTCTACATCAAAGTAAGAAATTAGGAAAGCATGTTTAAAATTTAGTATTCAAAATAATAACAGAAAAGGATATTTTCCCAATATTTCCTGAAGAATTTTTTTAGTTTGCACAGTAAAAATCAAGACATTTTCTTTGAATTACAGGATTACAGGATGATGTCCTTTATTTCTTACAGCATAGGGCCAGTGAGCTGTGCTCACAGATTTCTTTGCTTTACTTTACTTTAGCAGCACTTTTTTTATCATGTGGAAAATGTGTTCTTCTTTTTCTTTAGATATTTCAGGGATTTAATGTGCAGCAACACATCTTCACTTTAAAAGTAAGGGAAACCGTTCGGAAGTGGGTTTTCTTTATAAGCTGTCAGACAATTACTTAATTGATCCAGCCCACTTAAGATGCAGTTGGGTTATATAGAAAATGATTTTGACACCCCTGTCTTATGGAGTGATGAATGGACCTCAACACTATTGAAGCAGTGTGGGAGCATTTTGATGAGAACAAAACAAAAGGCAGCCAACGTGTAAAGACGAGTTTTTGAATGTCCTTCAAGAAGCCTGGAGAACTATTCCTGAAGACTACTTAAAGAAATGACAAGAAAGCTTGCCTAAGAGAGTTCAGACTGTGTTGAAGAATAAAGGTGGTCATACAAAATATTGACTTTCAAGCTGGTTAGAATTGTACAAACTCTGTTTTTGCCTTATGCGCTGTATTACTATTTATTTTTGCAAGTTTTAATAAATCTTTTCACCTATTTCCTCTTTTTGATTGGAAAATGGGAAATTGGTGAAAAGTGGCTCAAGATTTCTGCACAGTGCAGCACTGATACTCTTTGACTAGACATAAATAATTACACATTTTGCTGGCAAGAATGACCATAATGATGATCTGTATCTCAACAGTCCAGTGCAGCAGGTCCATCCACCCCCTCTCCTCAACCAATGAAGGACTCCAAGGAGAATTTGTCAATGACTGGTCAAGCAATTTTGGACCACATCAAGCCATGTTGGTACTGGGACAAGAAGGATTTAGCCCACACACCCTCCCAGTCTGAGGGTCTGGACCCTGGCACAGAGGCCCGGTATCGCAGAGAGGGAGCCCGCTTCATATTTGATGTGGGGACCCGACTTGGCTTGTATCCTTGATTGACTGATTTATTAATATAACTACTAGGGAAATGTTCAGAAGATAAATCAGTGCCACAAGTTTCAGTTTTTCAAACAGGTCCAGCCTTTAAAGAATTTGCATGTCTGAAAGGCTTTTTCTGCTTCTCTTCTCCTTTCTCACAGAAGGTACCTGGTTTTTGTCTGTAATGCTCATGACACCATAATTAAAATTAAACAACTTTTTAAACAATTTACTCTGTACAGCTGCTAGTATTTTGTTAATAACTGTTAACATTTTCTGTAAATCCTTGACCTTCATTCAGACACTATGACACGCTGGCAACAGGCATCATATATTTCCATCGCTTCTACATGTTTCACTCCTTCAAGCAGTTTCCCAGATATGTAAGTTTAGTTGATAATAAATAATCCTTATTTGTTTCAATCCTGGAAATGGGATTAATGAGTTGAAATAATGTGATTTATATCTCAACAGGTGACTGGTGCCTGCTGCCTTTTCCTGGCTGGCAAAGTAGAGGAAACCCCAAAGAAGTGTAAAGATATCATTAAAACAGCCCGCAGCCTCCTGAATGATGTGCAGTTTGCCCAGTTTGGAGATGATCCCAAGGTGCAGTTCCTTGTATTCTTCATTATCTTAAGATGTTTCGCATTTGGGAATAGTAACAGAGAATGGGTAATGCAGTTTCCTGAACTTCCTCAAACAGAACATTATTTTGGTCACTGAGTGTAAAAAAAAAAAAAAAAAAGAAAAATCAGCATTTTTAATTTATGTTTTGTAAACCAGTTTTTCAGCACTTTTAACATGATGTCTAAATTAGTTCAAATTGTCACCAAGCTGTTTAGTGGTTTACACCTTCGCCTTCCAAGCAAAAGGTCCCTGGTTTGATTCCAGGTGGGAACACAAGCCCCTATCGCCATGGAGGGTTGATTCAGGAATGGCATGTGGTGCAAAACCTCTCCCAAATTACCAATGCAGATTAATCCGCTGTGGCGACCCTTTGGGGAGAATACAAGGGAGCAGCACCCTCACTGTGATGTAGGCAGACTACTATAATGAAAAAGCCATAAGTTTTGATAAAATGCAGTTACAGTAGAACTAAAGACACAAATTTTCACTAATCTAAAAAGATGGTTCCTTATTTTCTGCATGATCAGGGTCTTTATTCAGCCCAGCTGCAGAAGGCAACATGTCTGTATCTGAAGCAGACTTGTGTTACAGACAGACTTTATCCCTCTCTTTTATTAGAATAAGTGGCCATGTTCACTTGTATACAAAGCTTTGCTCAAACATGCTTACGTTTTTAAGCTACGGCATTATGTTGATTATACCACAGTAAGCAGTGACTCATTCTTTAAACGGCTTGGCAAGGTCATCGAAGATTCTCTGCATTTTTTTTTTTTTTTTTTAAATAAAAGAGCATCAACTCAGCACAGGTTCACCTGCCCTGACACGGAGATGGTAATCAAACCAGCTACCCTCTACGCTCGTGGTGTCAAAAATTAGCACAAAGCTGTAAACATAATGAAGAAATCACTGTGATAGAACATTCATAAAATTTTGGTTCATTAAATTCAATGCAGCTGAAAACACATAGCTTCCCTACAACAGCTCATGTAAGCATTTGGCTGCACCCAAAGTAGATCGACTGGTGAGTCAAACTCTTTAAGGCACACCTGTATTAATATCATATGCACTGCCTGCAAAATGGCCTCTGTTTCGCTTGACTCGACCTGAGACACTTTTGATATACTAACAGTTTTGTGACACCTGGATCTGGCTTGGCCCCTGCAGTTCTTTCTGCCGCTGTGCTAGCAGAGACACACAGATACTTTTACACAATCCAACAAACCCTTTTGCTGCCTCTGGTTCAGATCCAACACTTGTATGAAGTAGAGCAAGAGTTTTGCAGACAGGATGTTTGCTTTCCAAGGGCTCCTTTAGCTTGCTTGGCACCATGTTAGAATTAACCAGTTTCCCCCGACAGATGATGCACAGTCTGAGTGATTTTCTCAGTCTTGCTTAAACCTTAAGACGGGTAGTTTTTGCTATACTGTATAGAGGGCTTTTAATGGTGAAACATTTACCAGCATACCAAAGCAACAGCCAGTGTGTCTTTAGAAGTCAGCTTTTTATGCATGAGCCATTATCAGTGACCCAGCTTTTGTTATTAGCAGAAATGTTGTAATTAAGACTGAACTGTACATTAGGTTATAAAAACCTAAGCTAAGTCTGTTTGGCCCGAAAAAATCATTAGATTTTTCAGAATTAACACAAGAGAAGTAAAAATCCAGTTGCTCAGCTTTGAAACTATAGTTATCAAGGGGACTTTGGATGTAGCAAAGGGCAAACATCACAAAGTCCACCACCTCCCTTTGGTGTAGAGCTGAGTAACAGGAATGGTAACATCCAGTGAAATTATCCAGTAAATGCAATCTAGTGGTGGGCTTTGGTTTCTAAAATGTACATTGATTGCAGATGCCTTCCAGCACCTGCAGCATTTCATGGAGGCTGTCTCCATATTTATAATAGTGAAAAGCTTTGTAAATGATGCAGAACACTACTCCAACAACTACTATAATGTATTTTCAGGCTAGAGACACTGAGTAAGGCTTTAATTATCCTACTTGTTTTAACAGGAAGAAGTGATGGTGTTGGAGAGAATTTTGCTCCAGACTATCAAATTTGACCTGCAGGTGGAGCACCCCTACATGTTCCTGCTGCGCTATGTCAAGCAGCTCAAAGGTGAGATAGGATAAGTTTGTCATCATATCCACACAGTCTGATAAATGATGATAATATGGAAAACGAAGTCACAAACTTTATTTTTTCATGTTATAGGAGAGAAAAATAAAGTGTGCAAGGTGCTACAAATGGCATGGACCTTTGTCAATGACAGGTGAGCCTTATGTGTGTTTTTAGTGCAACAGGTTTTACTGTATGGCAAGTTTCCATTTGTCACGGTGACTTTGTGGTTTAAGGCGTAGCCGACATAGCAGCCGTGTTCTAATTGGAATGTCGTAATCTCTCTCTCTCCCTGTCTCTCCCTCTCCTCATGTTTCTGTTCTGCCTTTCTGTTTTGTATTTGCAGTGCATTTTCCTCCTAGCTGATGAAACCCTAACCACATCATCTGTGTCTCTTGCAGCCTTTGCACTATGCTGTCTCTGCAGTGGGAGCCAGAGATCATTGCAGTTGCCGTCATGTACCTGGCAGGCCGCCTGTGCAAGTTCGACATTCAGGAATGGACCAACAAGCAGTCATCACGCCGCTGGTGGGAGCAGTTTGTCCAGGATGTTCCAGTGGAGCTGCTTGAAGGTACTCAGCATTAAAGACATTACACTTTAAGCAAATATCACAGGAGAGGTGTAATGTCCTTTCACACTTGACTCACTTGAAACATGTCTTCATCTTTCAGACATTTGCCACCAGATCCTGGACCTGTACTCCCAGGGAAACAAGCCCATCCCTCAGCAGATGCAGGAGAAAGAGCGGGCACCTGCTCTTCCGGCGTCTGCTCCTCCAGCTCCACAGGGACAGCCTCCAGCCACCAACCCTCCTCCTCCACCACCAAAGAAGACTTCCCCTCAGGGTGGCAGCCCGTCACGCCAGCTTAAACGCTCACATGTAAGTATGCACTAGTGACATATGGCTATATGTAACATGAATAATGTACAACGTTCAACATAACCTGCTTCAAAGTGGAAACTGAGTATTTTGGTTTCTTTTTTTGTTGCAGACTTCCCCCAAAGATGAACCAAAGGCTCCAGGTAAAGGTGTTATTATCATTTGGAGTTTGAATTTTAAATCAATTTCATGCCTGGCCCAAGCATACAGAAATATTACCTTAAGCAATTACTGATTTTAAAAAGCTTCCGTTTAATTTGCAGAACAAGTTGGATCAAAGATTCCTCGACTGGAGAGCCCCATGCCGCCGCTGCCTACAGCGCAGCCTCCGCCAGGTAAGCGTGACTGTGTTTATATCTTACGTCATCTGTCTTCTTTTCCCTGTCCAATTTGTGAGGATTTAGAGCTGGGTTGGAACATGGGTAGGTGCTGGCGTCCTCTTAATGCACTGCTGTTTGCGTGCGCCACCATAATGGCCCATAATGAGAAGCCAGAACCCCCTGCCTGTCGCTAAAGCTTAGAAAGCAACCCAAAGTCATTAGTCCTCTCAGCCTGCTTACGTAACCACTACTCGTCTGGACATTGTTTCCCAACACACGCATTCCCCTAACCTATCCCAGACCAATCTGATTAGTACTTGAGCCTGATAATTAGACCTCCTATGTGGCTGAAGCCTGGTAGTCTTGGTCTGCCAGTGTGCTCACTGTCTGAGAATGTAAAGGTTATTTTACGTGCCTGTGGAAGAGCAGCCTCATGTAAGATGATTTCTAACAAGTTGTTTCTCTCGGCTGTTTCCTTTCCCTGCAGCCCCTCCCACGGAAGCAGAACCGGGAGGTGAAACAGCTCCTCCTCCCCCACAGGCTCCACCTCCACACCAGCCTCCTCCGTTGCCCCACCGCCCTCCTCCACCACCGCCTTCCAACTACTTGATGTCCACAACCAGCTCCTATATGTCTGGAGAAGGTTACCAGAGCCTGCAGTCCATGATGAAGACTGAGGGTCCCTCTTACTCTATGCCACCCAGCTACGCACCCCCAATGTATCACGTCTATCCACCACCCGCAGCACCTCCTCCAGGCCCACCGCCTCCTCCCTCCACCTACCCACCACCTAGCTTGCCACCAACCTATCCGCCACCAGGCTACAACAGCTATCCGCCGCCACCGCCTCCACGTATGCCACCAGGCCACGTACCCCATCCAGGGATGGCCCTTCCACCAACTGGGTACCCTCCTCCCCCTCCTGTGCCCCCAGGACAATCACAGGTCCCCCTGCCCCCTCCGCCTGGCATGCCCCTGAACCGTGGAGGGTGGATGAGATGAGAATGTGATAACAGTCTGTGAAATAAGGTCATGCAGAGCCACAACTGGAGATTGAAACAACCAGAAACTTATTTTTCTGGAACAGACAAGGAAAGGGGTAACTGGTTCAGGACTCGTAAAACTTGTGATAAACAGATGCACGGGCCGTGAATGAAAGCCTATGAGGTAAATGGACTTGTGAAGTCTGGACAGTATTTTTATGAGAAGTGACATAATCTTGAAATATTAAGTTAGTGAATATGTACAGGATAGGTATTAAAGTGCCCAGTTCCAAGAATTTATAACAAACCACTGCCCAGTCTTTGTTGGGTTTTTGTTTGTTTCTGGGACTCTATCTGGAAATATTAGATTTTTTTTGTCATTACACATACTCTCACTAAGTTTGGAGTGCTGAAATGTTCCATTTTCATTCAACCTATGAGTTGACCTAAGATAGAGCCTTTTGTTCACTTGTTTACTCCATCACCCTTATTGGTTTTCCTATATTTCCAGTCACTCTTTGAATCTTTTTTTTCTCTTCTTCACATTCCCATTGTTTTGCTGAGAAAAACGGTGTAATAAAATCTTGAGATGGATGAATATGTAGTGGTCAAATCTATAAGAACTGTCACATTGAAAGACTTGCTCTATAATGAGAAGTGTGTGTGTTTGAAAAACATATTCTTTTTTTCCATGTTATCACCATCCATTTTCCTAGCTGCTTATCCAATCAGTTACAGGCAGCTGGAAGCCTACAGCAGTAGGCTTTAAAACAGTCTTTTTATTTCTGTCATTCATTGTTTTGTTTCTGCTAATGTTGCAGCATCTCTTCATGTATCTCTCTCAACCACCCCAGAGTAGGTACACTATATGGACAAAAATATTGTTCCACCTGCAAATTAGACCTACCAGAAGCTTTTGACATCCCATTCTAAATCCATAGACATTCAAATATAGTTGCATGAGTAATGGAGCAACTCTCCTTTACAGGTATAAACAGTTCCACTCTTCTAGGAAGGCTTTCTACATGATTTTGAAGTGTGTCTGGGAATTTTTGCCTTTTCATCCAGAAGAGCATTTGAGAGGGCCTGGCTCACAATATCCATGCTAGTTCATCCCAAAGGTGTTGGATGGGGTTGAGGTCAGGGCTCTGTGCAGGCTAGTTTAGTTATTCCACATCGAACTAATCCAACCATGCCTTTATGGACCTTGTTTGTGCCCTTGAGCA
>VUQH01088153.1:64190-99041 GCA_015106775.1 Etroplus canarensis
TGCGTTTCTTCTTGTTTAATCTCACACCAAAAAAACTAAGAGCTTAAATTTCTGTACAGTTCTTTAAGCAATATATTTTGATGCCAACTAAAAGTAGGAATTTCTAAATCACTGTCACGCCTTTTTTGATGTGCTTTTCTCTGGGTTTCTCTTATTTGAAATATGTAAACATTTCCTGTAAACATTTTCCAAAAGCTGCGCAGTGAAGAAAAGGATTTGGACGCAGCTAGCTCCAGGCAGTGTTTACTGCTCATATGACTGTACATTTGGGGAAGACTTTCCTGCATAAACAGGCCTGATTTGGGCCTTGCAGCAGGAGGTGAGGGGGGGGCAAATGCTGTCAGAATCAATGGTTTGAAGTTTGAAAATACAAAATCAGTGCAGACTGTTGAGTGTGAGAATCGCACAGGCTGGCTGCTTTCTTTCTCTATACAGCTTTTCTTCTCACTCCTCGTCTTCTATTTGACAATCTCACGCTCGCTCACTGACCTGAAACTATGACTAAGATGAAAGACTAAATATAAAGCTGACAGACTGGGAGGGGGTGCACACAACGAAGAGTCCACTTCACTGAAGTCATCCTGAAGCCCCACAACTCATCTTCTCTTTCACGCCTCCTCTACCATACAGTTCAACATGAGTTCTCCTCTGTGGGCTTATCACGAACAAAGCCATTAGTAGACACAGACAACCTCAGAGAAGAATTCCAGGTCACCACGCACAGCTTAAAAAAAAACAGTCCAACATGTAAAGCCTATTTGTGATTTTTCAGCCTTTTTTGTACAAAACTGAAAACAAGCTAGAACATAAAATTGTGATCATGGAGGATTATTTTACCTTTGCTCTTTAGCATAGTTTAGCTTTGTGTATAGTATTATGCACTGTAGATGTTGAAAGGCCTAAATTCTCTGCAATCTTATGTTGAGAAATGTTCCTTTTAAATTGACTCACAATTATTGCATGAATTTTGGCAACAAAGGAGGTTAAAACCCATTCTCACTTGCGAAGACTCAGCCTTTGATGGATGCTATTTTTTTTACCCAATCATGATACTTCAGTTATCAATTAGCCTGCTTCAATTGGAATCGTTCAATCCGGTGTTACTTGAATATTCCGTGCACTTTTCAATCTTATTTTAACTCTATTCCAACCTTTGCTTAGTGTGTTTGCAGCCATAAAAGTCGTAATTTGTTTATACTTACAAAATATAATTAAGTTAAAAACAGATTTTATTTTATTCTCTTGCACTTGGAAAATAAAATTTTAATTTTTTCTGGAAGCGGGGTTTGTATTTATATAGAATAGCACACAGAAATATGTGTGTAGAGAATACAAGGGAACTATACAACACTTTATTTTCTTGGGTTATTTAGCTTAAAATTAGCATAAAATGTCACAGCTTTGGGTATGTTGTTATTCAAGTAAAAACTAATTTACTTGAGTTTACTTTAATATTTAAGACCTCTTTTCCTAACATTTTTAATTCTAAATAAGTTAGCAAGCTAAACAGCTAACTTAATTACTACAAATAATTCTAATTTAACCATGTAGAAAACTCTTCTTTAGCACATAAATTATAATGTATATAAGGCAGTAAGAAATATGGCAGATGCAAATGGTTAGATGCCAATTTATTTAAGTATATCTAAAATATTTTAACATAACTGCATTTTTCCCTCTACTAAACAATCTCTACGGACACTGAAAGAGGTCACGTGTCTGTAAGGGGCCTAAATTCACACAGCAGGTCAACAGCTTGGCTTTAATTCATGTAAAACTACACCGTGACATTAAATGTGGGAAAACTAGAACAAGTTTCAGTTTACCTTTTGGGGAGAGACCTCTTGTGGGGTCAAAGTTTATGGGCATTATTGAATGACATGAGGAGGAGGCAGGTTTGACCCACAAGCTTATGCTGAATGCAGTGATGCCTGTGCCTCAAACCTGTGATTAAAACACAATATTGATTTTTTTCCACTAGGAAGATTTAGTCTAAGTAGTGGCATAGCCCGACTCTGACCTTCCTTAATTGCCAAGCCTCTCCTCCCCAGACACTGGCGGGGTCAAGGGTGGAGGTGGAGTGTAGAGGATTATTGTATTCATAGTGGGATTCAGTTCAAATAAGCTCCAGGGAGGAAGAAAAAGGAAGGCCAGGATATGGGAGGAAGAGAAAGAAGGCTGACTATGTTAAATTTCTATCCTCGTCTCTGCCTTAGTTTCTCTTCTGTCTAAGAGTCTGTCTGTCTCATCCCCCTTATGCTCCATTTCCTTTCACTCTCCCTTGGTCTTTCTTCCTGTGCGTGAGAATACTTTTCCTGTCACGTGTAAGAGAGAGTGAGGTTGCCTGTGGAGGTATAATTGGAGAGTTAGAAGTAAAGTGAATTAGAGCTGACTTGATTTGATTTTGCTGTGGAGGCACTGGCACAGTCCTCCCTAAAATTAAGCATGTGGATGTGTGTGTGCAATTAAACCCTATGTCTTTATGTAACCACATTTGTATAAGCAGTGTCACAGTGCTGATTGATTGCTATGACTCTTGTCTGAGTGGTCAGGTGTGAGCGGTTTTAAGAGTGTCAGTGTGAGTCTTTGTATATGCAGTTACCATTCTCCATACATGTGTTTGTGTATGTGTGTGTCAGTCTCCTGATTACTGACCATGTGCATGGCTTCCTGGCGCTGGGGCAGTGAGGACAGCTGGGACTCTGAGTGGTACAGAGTCATTCCCTTCCTCAGGGCACGAAGGTCACCTGGGTTACACTGCTGGGCACAAATGTCACAAAACAGACACCAAAGGAAAAAAAAAGAAATTTAAGATTTAAGTGCCGGTGTTGACTAAAAGTACCCAAAGAATGGCTTCACTGCATGCTAATCCAATATTGGACTGTCGATATATCCATCTAGCCCTACTTTTGTATATTACAGAATCCTTGGCAGAGGTGTATTAAGGTCTCTGGATCTTAAAGACCCCCTCTCATTGTCACTCTGACACTATTGCTCATGTGGCTCTCTACATGCATATATCATGTTTTGTCTTCATCGCCGTTCATTACGCAGGGACAGCATGCCTAATATTTGTCCTCATTAACAGCCAAAGACCACTGGTTCCTTGGGGCAGTTACCAGCTTATCTCTTCTCTGTAGGCCGGAACACAGCAAACACCACAGTTCCTTGTGACATTTCTCATGTCACACACTAGTGTTTCCTCTGTGCGAGGCACAGCGTGTGAACACACGTGATGCCTGGGAGCAGTGGGGCTATAAATAACCCAATGAGCTATGGGTGTGTGTCTATAAATGCACGGACATTGTGCTGTGTTGTCTGCCTGTGTATTATCGTGTGGGTCTGTGCATCAAATACTCAGGTGCACACTCACATTCAGCTTGCATACACAAAAGCACAATCAGCATTCCCCTTGTCTTCTCTGTCCTTTGATATCCCCACTCCTCTTCTTTCCTCCAACTCAGTATCCTCTTAGTGTTCTTCTAACCTTTTCCAGTCCTCCCCCTGGCACTTCTTGATCTATCCTCTGGGTTTCCATATTCCTGCCCCCAATTCTGCACCTTTTCTAACATCTCTGTAGGCTTTATGTCTGGTAACCTTAAATGTCAAGTCAGAAGGAGTGACACAGACACATATTTGATCAGATCAATGCATCAGCTGAATAAGAAGGTTTGCCAAGAACCATAAGTTTTAGATTGCCAATGAAGACCTCACCCTGAGCCTAGCTTCTCATATAAACCAACAGACATCTCCAGCTTTACTTCCAGCCTGAGATGACCTTGACCGCTGAGACCAGCATAGCTATTTGTTTGCCAGACAGCTGAGGACAGTTGGCTCTCCGCGGTCTTCCTGGCTAAAACTCAGGGCCCTCCATCTTATCCATCCATCACAATGTTCTTGGTGCTGACAGGAAGATGCTGTGGATGTCTTGCATCGTTTCCTGCTTGAGTTATGAGTGGCAGGGGTGATGTCACTTTGACAAAAGGGTAGGTAGGACGACAGTGTGCTCCTCGAGAGCCATGATTTTATCGAATACAGGACAAAAACGGTTTGACCTGAGTAACTTGTGCTAGACTGAAATATGAGTTTTGTTGCTTTATCATACTTACAAGATTAGGACTGAGTGACTACAATGCTTGTCTTCTTATGGATGCTAATCCAGGACATGCAGCTTTAGCCTAAGTGTTTTCGCATTTGAAGTCAATGATCCAGTATTTAAAAACTTACTATGAATTGTGGTAAAGTGGTAAATCTGCCATTGTTCCATCATTATTGTTAATTTTATCATCTTACCAGTGTAACATTAAGCGTTGGAGGTTAGGGGTTTAGTAAATGATGGGATGGACCGTAGCGGTAGGGGAAATCAATCCAGTATCTTTTCATGATATTTTGTGTGGCAATATTGTATCAATACAGGCATGACAAATATGCTAATGCAAATTGAACGTTTTAGTACTACAATAATAAAATTGATTGTTTTTTCAGTCCACCTATATAATCTACATATATTTTCAAATTCTTCAGTTAAAGTCAAAATACATGTAATGGTACAGTATACCACACATTTGCATTCAGTTAAGTTGAATAAGACTACAAACAGAAAAAAGGAGGTAAATGGTAATATACCACAGTATATTTTATTGCAAAACTCAGCATTTCGCAAAATATTTAAAATTGTAATAATATTGTATCTCGAGTTAAATATCATGATAATACCATATCGTGGGGTATCTGGCGATTCCTGCCTCTAATGGCAAGTCACACTGGGGACTTGTTCATTTAATGTACATGAAAGGAGAGTGTGAGTGCTTAATAAAAGCAATTTTCACACATGCACTGCAGCCCTGAACATTTCCTACCCTACAGAACTGCACACAAATGTTAGACATGGGATATTAGAAAGTCTTTGACCCGCCAGCCAAGTACAAAGCCTTTGTGATGTGCTAAAAGGTAATTTCCTACAATGTCCTGATCAGATTAACTCGACTTTGTCGGGGGTTTTTTTGACTGACGGGAGACAAGTATTGGCTGGAAGAAATGGGACAGCCGAGTGCGAGTAAAACTTAAGAGCACGCATGTGTCTGAGCAAGTTTGAGTGTGTGTGCAAACACACCTGTTTTTCTAATTGTGTTTACACCTGTGCTGCGTAGGCCCTTGTTAATGTTAATATCCACTGTGGGACCCTGTTGTTAACTCCCTCCCTGCTCCCTTTAGTATAATTAAAATCCTTCAGCCAAGCTGGTTTGGAGGGTCAGCATTCCATCACTAAGAGGCTATTGTTTCCTCTGGGTTTCACAGGTTTCACTGGGTCAGTTTCATAACACAGGAAGTTAGGCAATAAATCCACTGCGGCAGCTAATCCATTGTAACAATTCAATCTGCTAATATTCACACGCAACATTAGGTTGGATATTGTGTAAGAGTCTAATTTAATTCTAATTCCCATTTTCATCTCACATTTTACTGGCATATCCTTTCAACGAAAGCCATGTTTATAAGTAACAACAATCAAGATATCGATTATTATTTTTCAACGTCAGACAGACATTCCTTCATTCTTCAGCTGCACTCACACACCAGTTGTTGGCCATGCATAATAGATGCCTGAATCTACCTGTGTTGCCCCCAGGTCTTTAATTATTCAGCCCTCCAGACGTCTCGACAAGCTAGGACAGGCGCGTGTCATTTATGCACCAAAGCACAATATAGCATTCACTTAAGGTACCTTGTACCAAACACTGTGCAGTGCAGCTCCAAGGACAGATAAAAGCTTTCTTGCCAAGAAAGGTCACATACAAGCAGGGCCACCTGTGTTCATTCATTAGCATAGCATGCTAGCAGCACATAAAGGGCCCCCTCTTGGGCACAGAAGCCACAGCTCTACATGGCAATGCAATCTGCTTCCTTTGTTCTTAGAAAACCAGCATTATCACAAGGCTAATCATTTTTGTGGTAATGTTTGAGAATTCACTTTACTGTATTACAGGGAGTTCGAGATCAATATCACTTGCACGCGTGTAAGGCTGACATGAAGTCACAGCCTAGAAACCAGTTGGTTTAGGACAACAAGACAAGAGGGAGTGATGAGGACAAAGCTCGTCAGAGTCTGTTCTGATAGCATTGTATCTCTGTATTTCTCTGCTGAAAAGTAACAAAAGACTGTTGGGTAGAAATGCAGGATTAGATCTGATGTAGTTTAGTTTGTCAAATAGCAATAATAAAGCATTTATTAGGGATTGCTTTGTCTTTATGTTTTTAAAATAATATGGTCAGCAGAGAGGCGCGGTGGCTAGCACTGTCACCTCAGGGTCTGGGTTTGAATTCACCAGCTGGCCAGCTTGGACCTTTCTGTGTGGCGTTTGTGTGTTCTCCACGTGCTTGAGTGGGTTCTCTCTGGGGATTCTAGCTTCCCCCAGAGGTCCAAAGACATCCAAAGGGGGGTTAGTTAATTGGCAATTTTAAATTGACCGTAGCAAGAAACATTGTTCAACTATGTTTTTTATATTTTTGCAAGGTCTGGCCTTGGGGTTAACTGATTTTGAGATTTGTGCTGCTGAGAAGATTGTGGCATTGTGTGAACAAACACCTGAATGCTACAGACCAGCAAACTTACTTACTCTCTTAATTTCTATGGAAGCAGTAAGGGTGTATTTAGTCTTATACAGACTCCTGCAAAAAAAAAATTCACATGACTGTATGTGGTATGTTTCAAAAAAAAGGAACTATAATGTATTGCATGAGCATTCTTTTTTGTATGGAATAAAAACATAAGATTAAATAACATAAGATAAGGTATACTAACTGCTGACTCTTCATAAAAATTGCACTGACATGAGAGGTATTGATCCTCACATCTTTTTCTTGCTAAAGGAGCAAATAAGCATATTTCTCCAAATGACAAACATTTCCTTTAAACATTACCACAGAGCTGATCCAGCACCTGTCTGACAGGGCCAGCACAAATTGAGCAGTATCCCAACATTACTGCATAAGAGTTGCATTACCATATACAGCTGCTGCTTTGATTGTGTCAACCCTCCATAATAAGAGAAAGCAAGAGGCTCAAAGCTGTGAAAAGTCCCACCACCAAACAGGTAAAAGAGTGAAAAGGGCAAAAGAGGCCGAACCAACCGGCCAGCAGAAGAGCCAACAAACACTGACATATCAGAAGTTTACCTTTTTCGTCTGTATTTGTGATAAGCTATATCGGCTATAAGCCTAGGGAGAGAAAAACATAATGGTGGAAGTGTTTATTACTTTATTCTGATCCATTAGAAGCCATTATTAACAGCAAATGAAGTAACGTCTTTATTCATTGGCTTGGCATTTAGATCATGTCTACCAGTTCTAAAAGTTTCATATCTTGCTGCATTCAATTTCAAAGTATTAAAGTTCTGTTCGTGCAAAAACGTTCGTATCCCGACCTCAAATCTCAAGAAAAGAAGGAAAAAATCATCACTGTGAGCAAGAAATATTATTCAACGATAAGAGGCAAGTTCACATTATATGCCTTGACTGCTATGAGATGATGTGTAGCACCTAATTGTAGCACTTAAGAGATAATTATGAGGATCGTTTAGGTTTCATGTCAGTGATTCCAGCCTACATTCTGCCTACGTATGAATTTGATAGGAGATAATTGGGAAAAAAGAAATCAGTTAAAAAAAGAGAGGCTAAAGCCTTCAAATTAAAAAGCCATTTAAAGTGTGAAATTCACCCTCCTCTGTCTGTAACCTGATTTGCATTCAAATGAACTGACTCGCATCATAAAATCCTATGATGAAACGAAAGAGGGGAAATTATAAATTAAAACTATGCAGTGACATGCATGTTTATATGAGGTTGTACCAGTAATTAATCACCAATAACTTTGTGAATTTGATTTCCTGTATGTGACTAATTAGTGCGTTTCAGTTTCATCACCCACTGCTTATGGTTGTCTGCATAAATGCACCTCTGCAGATTGGCATGTGACCTCTTGGTGAACCACACCAGCATTCCACCCCTTCCTTCTCACACTCCTGCCTCCCTTCACCAAGCCCTCCATCCTCCAAATTCCAGAGAAGTCAGAGCAAGGTCAACTTTGGGATAAATCCTTTACTCTGTCACTGTCACTTAATGCCTCTTTCCCCTCCTTTTTCCTCTTCTCATCTCTCCTCATCTCTCCTCCGCTCCCACAGTTCGCCTCAGGGGCTAACATCAGTGCTCGCTACTGAAGCTTACTGACTTCCTATGAATTAAACATGGATAAACATATTCTCCAACTAACAGGCAGCCTTGTTGTAAGGAGTGACTTCACAGAGGCATCAGCCAACTATTTCATGTCATCGAAACTACCTGTCACATGCTTTGGATGAGTTGAAAAGTTGCACAAGACGAGTTTCATGAGGGTATAAGTTTAGATAGAAACTGATGGGGGGCTAAGTGCATGTCTTAAACTTAGAGAAGAAGCAGGCATGTGGTGTGTGTGTGTGTGTGTGTGTGTGTGTGTGTGTGTGTGTGTGTGTGCGCGCACACGCGCGCACATGCCTCACCTGTGAGAGGAGCTTATTGTTATCGTCCTCCAGTATCCGCACTTTCGTCTCCAGCTGCCTGATGTAGTTGGAGGAGGAATCTGGAGGGGAGATGGAAAAGAAAAGAGGGGAGGAGAAGTGATTAGCATTTCAAAGACCTCAAGCGGAAAACAGGCAGGCAGGGCCACTGAGGCAGAAGGACCACATAGAGCTCAAAAGGTTGCCGTGCAGTTTGAGAAGCACATAAAATCCTTGAGAGAGAGCAGTCTCCAAATGAGGACTTTACACATAACTATTGTGTAAAGCTCAAATGTCTTATGGTCTTTTTCTTTAAAGCTGTCTTGACTTAACTCCAAAGCTATATGCAGAGGACTCATTTAACTGCTCTTTCATATAGATTGTTTTTTATTAAAAAAAAACAAAAAAAAAACTTGGCCTTTCATTTTCAGTCCAACCAGTCTGTAGTGCAAAAGTCACATCTTCCAGAACCTAGTAATAAGCTTTCAAACAGCTCATCAGAAATCCAAAGGCATTTAGTTTACAGTCATACAAAAGATGCAAATTCTCCTTTTTTTAAGTTTCAAACTTGAGGTTACTTATCTTGTAACCTCTGTTCTATGATGACATGAGTGAGGCATTTCAGATACCGAGGCGTATGTTTGAAAGAGAACCACAAACGTTTTGCACTCGGGATGCGCCACTATATTGTGCAAATATTGGTGCCAGTTAATATCAGTCTTGCTTACTTATACCAGTAAATGGAAAGGCATTTATTGATGTTACTGGTATGTTGTGTCACATCAATTTTGCGTTGACTAAATGTTTTAAAACAGTGTTATTAAGAGCTAAAAGACTTTAAAAAGGTATTTTTCCTTCTAGTAGAGATTGATTTCCTCTGCAACAAAGTGGAAATAAATATAATAATGTCGCAGAAATAAAATATCAATTGCTACTTTAAAAACAGCATCTGCCCAGAATTTCCCAATTTGTGCATCCCTATTTTTCACTTAAGATTCCCTCAAGTTGATCAAATTCTTGTTTAATCCCTAAATTCAAGCCTATTAGAAATGTGTACACAAACTCCCTCTACTACATAAGCTACTTGTAGCTGATGTCAAGTGTCAAGCAAAGAGTATTACCACCCTCATTTGCAGTGACCCATTTTTGACCCCATACTTGCTTGGTTTTCCTGCCACAACTTGGTGTAAATTTCTCTTGTGTCACCTACTGTGTATGAAAAAGAGCTAATTATCATATTGCAGATTAATCACAGAACTGTCTCTATACTCTACACACCTGACAAACGGTGTAACCTAATTACCCCACAGAGGTTTACATAGCCGTGCTTGCTCCTGATAAAGCAGCATTCTGCGCTGACATGAATCAACTTTCCTGAGTTCAAACCAGGGACAGGAGCTGATGTGAGGAGTGGAGGTACAGTTTGACTCCGTAGGTGCCATGGAGCCTGTTATCTAAAAAGGCATGTTTAATTTACAGAGAGAGATCAAAGCCGAGTTACGCACAGGAGCCGCCGCACTCTGGTAGCTAGTCGGGAGCACAACACTGCACGCACAGTTTTACTTTGCTTTGTTTTCTAAGTGGAATTACAGAGAGGCTGAAAGTAGAGACACTGGGAAAGCTGCTGATGAAAATGATGGGTTGAGGTTTAATAAGATGCACATGAGGACTCGCAGCTGCAGGGTACTGCACACACAAATGGCAGAAAGCTTCTTGCATCAATTTGGTAACTCTTGCTTTAGTTTGCTTCCACTTAAATGACCCTCACAAGTTTAACCTGTATTTATGCAACACAGTTGATGACCACTTTGCAACCAGGGGGCACTACTGTTCAGAAATCAACCCACCCTGCATTCACTATGTGCTGTTACATGCACATAGTCACAGATCGTATCCATACCCTGTTTCAGACATACTTTATGCAAAACATTATATTAATAAACACCTAAGATGCATTTCTAGGAAGTACTGTGCATCGCAGAAAACATGTTTCTTGAGTCAAGGTGACAGATTAGAATAACCAGGTTAACATATGTAGCGAGATAGCTGCCAGAGAATGAATTCTTGGTCAAATGTATGCTTTACCAGCAGGTTTCAAAATACAGTTAAATCCACAGTCTGAGTTGCATTATAGAGAACATCTTAATGCAGAACCACATTTCCACACACGGAAGCTACAGACTAACAGTGAATTGGAGCCTGAAGTGTCCTCACCTCTGCTTAAATACACTTGAGTACAACAGCAGTGGCTAAGGATATAATTACTGACCAGCAGCATGTAAACAAAAGATTTAACTATATTCAGGCTATGTTTTTTCTATTTCCCTCCACTTTTACGAAATAGATTGTCATAGTTTGACTTTTTATGTGGATATGCCGTAAAATGCAAAAGTGATGATGTAACAAAGTCTTAAACCTTTTAAAATTTTCAGCATCATTTGCATACACAAAATGGATCCTTTTCCCCAAATCTGAAAGTAGACAGGGTAAATGACCCTGCCAGCCCTATTTATGTCCAACTCTGTGACTTTTTAGAAGGACCAGGGCAGACAACGTCGGTGCCAACGACTGGACAGCTATGGGAGGAAGCCGCAGTGGGCCACTGGCCAGAACTCGTAATCCTCTCTTACTGCCTTGTGACACTCTAATCTGTATTCATCTGCTTGCCTGACCTGCAGCCAGATCTCAAGCCGATTAGGATGAAGGTTCCTCAGCGTTCAGTCAGCAAACAACAAAGGAAGAAGACTCGGAACGAGGGGGAGGACAAAAAATGGATGTTAACTGCTTCTTTTTTAGTGTTGTCTATATTGAGATAATTCACAGAGATTAGGATTTAGCCATCAGTGTTTCAACAAATTCTTATTTTTATCTACTTAAAATTATTGAAATAACAATAAGATATACAATCAAAGACAAATATTGATGCAGTTCTCTGTTTAAAACAGAATTGGACTAAAGTGATGAGTTGCACAGATGTGAGCGTGAACAGCCTCTTCACATACCACAGCATCATCCCTCCCCTTACACTCCCCATATACAAACCGTTGATGTGTTACAGGGGGTTAAATATTTAAGTGCATCCCCTTTAGCATCACGCATGATATGATTAAGTCGTCTTTCTTAAATATGTGCAGATTTGCTGTGGGAACATTCAACATACACACACAGAGTACACACGCACAGAGCTGCAGGGATCTGCTCGGTGAATCCAGCCGTCACCCCCTCTCTTTAACACCCCACTCCAGAGAGTCATCCTGGTGGGAGAAGGGTCAGGCAATTAAACTGTTCCCTGGCTCCCCTGCCACTCCTCCATCCTTTTATCCCCTCAACCCCTCCAGCAACACATCCTCTCCTCTCCACCACTCCTTCACGAGGAAAAGCTACAGATCATACAGGGATCACATAGCCGAGCCAAAATAATTGCCCTGCAAAACTCAGCTCTCTACAGCTACTCTTTCACACACAACAAGCACTGAGGGAGAGGCTGTTATTACTTATGCATAACCTGAATGAAATCTTAAGATATGATAAAGTGAGTACAAGATGCTGCAAAGAAGTGAAATATGTCCAACTAGGCAGTAAACAATACAGTGAGAAAGAAAGATAAAGCGAAGAGGCAAAGAGAATGAGAAAAAGAGGAAACCGTGCCTTTACATAAGCTATTTTTATATCTATGCAAGCATTGTTTACCCAGGGAATTGAGCTCATGTGAGAGTATGTGTGCGTATCTGTGTGTGCAGGACAAAAGGTGACGCAGGCGGCGGCGCGAGTCCATCCCCCTCTCAGTGTGTCGCTTTGCATCACGTCACTGCCAATGTGACCCACTTCCAGCAGCCACTCCCTCCTTACCTCTGCTCCACTCCCTGTTTCCCTCTATTTCTCCATTTTACTACATCCCATTACTTTAACTACTATTTCCATTACAACTCTTTTGAGGCTCCTAAGAAGAGTGCAAGTTTAGGAGAGACTGGCCTGTGAATCACGATAAAAAAAAACAAAAAAACAGACAGCCTGAAAGAAAATCAAGTTACAAAAACTTTTTGCGACCCCCTAAAAAGGTCCTGACCTCCACTGGCCTCCCTTTTGTTTGCTAGAAGGCTCCAAACTGCCTACTCCCATCTGTCCATAACAGCTCATCTTGCTCCCTTTGCCTTGAGTAGACAGTTAAGATGTGTTCCACAATTGTGGAATTAAAACTGCACAGGAGGGTTTATTTGTTACAGCACAGACTGAACCTGAGCAATTCAATGCTTAATAGCTGAGTCAAACCTACATCATAAGCACCCTGTGACTTTGTTGTAGTTAATTATGTGTACTGCATATTCAGTGTTGCACAGGAACACACATCTTGCGCGTGTCCTTGAATGCTGTGAAATGCATTAAATGGACTTCTGCCACAATAAAACATAAAGAACTCAGCGCACAAGTGCCAAAAACTGCAGTTTGTCAACTGGCCACTTGAGGCTAGCTCTAAAATCAAGTCAAACTCCTATATTAAAATGCCCACCTTTTCAGCCGAAATAAACTACAGTTTACCAGCTGGTACAAAAACAGTAATTTTCTCATTTTGCAACAAGAGAATCTTTGAGTTTCTGTTTTTCTTTTGCCTGCTCCCTTTAGGGGTCACCAGAGTAGATCATCTGCCTCCATCTCATCCTACACTTTGCATCCTCTTCTATTACACCAACCCCATGAATGTCTTCCTTCACTTTATGAGAACAATGTTCAGTCTTTTCTACCCATAAAAATTGTATTGTGGCTTAAATTTATGCATTATTAAAACGACTAATTTCACCTTAAGCCAAGTAATGCTACTGCTAATTAACAGCTCTGCCTATCCTTTCATCCATCCCATCCCATCTGGTTTAAAATAAATAAATTTTTTTTAAAAATCAAGACAGTAACAGCAAAATTTCCATATTTAAAGCTTCAAAACAATAGTCCACAAACCAGTGGGTGACATCATGGTGCCTATGTTCATCTTTTATATATAGTCTCATTTTAAATCTTGCATTGTCTCGCCTACATCTGCGCTTTCTCACCTCTCCTCTTTGCTTTTCAATAACTGTGAAACTTTTTATATTACTGCTGATCTCATATATGCACAATACAAACAAATAAGGATGCTCTTATAAAACAATGCACTACAACACTACTATTGCTCAAACCTGTAGAGAGTTCCTTTAGAATCTGTCATTGTTACGGTACCGTTAGCTCCAGGATGATTTATATAGTCTGAGCTAAAGCACCTCACAATGATAATGTATCATCCACAGGAAAATGGCAGAATTAGTGTCACTGTGATGGATAGCATATATGTAATATCATTCTCCTTCTTAAATTTGTAGTCTGCTTTTCCTTCTCTATATTAGTTCTTTCTCTCTGCTACACCCTCCCTGCATTTGCTTCAAATCCCAGAGTGGGACAGGAGGAGTGTCTGATGTTATTGGAGGTTATTGGAGGTCATGGCAGGCCACTCTTTTAAGAGCAGTTTGGGGAATCCAAGAGGAGAATATAGAGCCAGGTATGCTTTTACAAGAGGTGTTGCAAGAATTATGTTGATATGTTAAAATTAGACCACACATATACATTTGCGCTCAACATTTGGCAGACAGTGGCAAGAATATCACAAACCATCCTCCACACTGTTGACTCCAAGGTCTTTGCTACATCAAACTGGCTTTGGTAAAATAGTATGGTTAAAAGGACTAGGCTTTGGAATCCCCTCATGTTTTCAAGTCAGATCCCAAGGCTGTTTAGAAGCCTGCAGTGCATTGAAATCACTCTGCTTTTATTATTCCTGGCTTTCATCTCCTATTCACAGCTGTATCTCTGTGTTTTAGCACGGAGACATGTATATTCTCTCAGCGCTGTGCATGTGTGTGTATGTGTGGAGTATGAATGAATGCTTATGCACAGCATTTGTAAGACAGGGAATGCATGTGGGTTGCATGGGCGTCTAAGCTGACAATGTGAGCTTGTGTGGGAGGGTGGGAGAATGAGTGAGAGGGTTCGTGCTAGAAAGGGGATTTTTTTTTAACCCATCTGCGATTACACTGCATGTGTGTATGTGCTGAAGGCGGGACTAGGTTGGGTCAATTACCTCAAGATGTTGAAGAAAGAGCAGAAACAGCTCATACTGTTTCTCTTTCTTTTCTCTGCAACACCCAAGTCAACAGTGAATTCCATGAAATCAACTTCACTGGTTACTTAAAGTCCAATTATTATACTAAAATAGCTCTATTAACCAGCAACTTCAAACCTCCAAATCTCAATTTGGAACAGGCCATGCTCATGCTGGGTAGTGGAATCTGAAAGAGGCTCACCTTAGAAAGTGAAGAAAGGAAGAAAAGAAGAAAGTCAGAGAGGGAAAAAGAAACTCCCTCTAACCAGATGTCAGTGGCAGTCAGAGGAGCAAAAATCATTTGACAGTAGGAGTTCTTTGAGAGTAAAACAATGAATGCCATAATTGTTTCATCAGCTTATTGTGTTTGTGGCTATGAATTAATTCATGAATTTATGTTCAAAACTAGAATTACAGCCTTGCAATATGTTTCCACCGACCAGTCAAGATGCAGCTCATGTCAGTGTGTATTCAGACCCATATAATATGCTGTGTGTTTGACACGCACATCTTCAGCTGTGCAGCACAGAATATCTATATAATCATAAATGTGAAGTGTGGTCACAACCTCTCCTTTACTTCCTGAGTTACGGTGTTGAATAATGGTCAGGAAAGTGTTTTTGGCATAGTATGTCACAGTGAAGCTGACCTGTTGGATAAAAAAAAAAATTAACAAAGCATTGATTCAGTCATGCCACAAAATCAAGCTCTGCTGCAATCCCAGCAGATCAGCTGATCTAATGGTGTGCTTATACATAACACGAAGCAAAGTTTCACCTCACGTTGCTCATGTAAATTCTGTCGCTTTGAAAACCGTCAGTGGGATCAGGAGAAGTAAAGTTGCTAGAATCAAGTACACTAACCTATTTACAGTCCTATGAGCTCATTCTGTTTTCTCTGAGCTTTCTCCTTTTTTTCATAAAACTTCAGCTGCTCTCAAACAGCGTGAATAAGCTTGTTCTCCATTTCTGGTTGTCTCTGGTGTGAGAAGAACCCCAACTGATTTTCTGGTTTTCACAATACAGCGTGAAGCAAATTCACCTGCCTCTGGGTTTCCATGAATGCATTTGGTGGTGAGTTGTGTTCTCCTGGTAAAGTCCCAGAGGACTGCATGCTGCCAAATATAAATACCTGCAAATGGAAATAATCTCCTTTGTACAATAGTGGACCTTACAGAACTATTTTCGTTCCACCTATTACGCATTTGTGTGAAATTTTGTCCGTTCATAACACATGAACTCTTACCTTGGCCAGGACCTCCAAATCCATCCCCTGCGCTGAGCAGACTGAGTTAATGGCATCATTGTAGGAAGGAACTGGCCTATATTAGCCCATGTGAAATTAACATAAGACTGAGAAATTTAATTAATTTTATTTCATTTATGATTTTGGCTTCCAGTGACTAAGAAATCATGCTTATGGTGTTATAAATCTTGCATTCTTCCCTAAAAACCCAAACTCACTAACTGCTAAGCTCAGCTCAAAGCAAGATGATAGAAAGAGTCTTTGGTCAACAAGATATATCCAAAAGAAGCAAAAGTATAAGTTTTGTGAGTAAACCTGCAGAAGGATCAGTGGCATTTGCCTGCAGAGCCTTTTTTTTGATCTGCTTCACTTTTTAAACCCCTGTAAAACCAGTGTGTTTGCTTGGCTATAAACTGTCAAGTCAGAATGATGCCAGATTCAAGCAGATAGGTTCATCTGTAGTGACTGCTTTAGGGAATTTGTCCCCAAAGAAAGTAGTTAGAGTGGTCAGGAATGGAATGAAGACAGAAAAGGCATGTAACAAATTAACAGATGTCTGTAACAGTTATGTTCAAAAAAGTGTTTGACCTCCAAATAATGATCACTTCATTTTTGACCACTAGTGGGCCTTTTGTGCCAATTCTGAAGAGCTCTCCTGAGATATTGTGACCATGAGAATTTAGCCCAACAGATGGATGAGGAACCCAAAAACAGGGTTAACCCAAACCTCCAAGTTCCAGCAGTATCTCCCATTAAATCCAATTATAAGCACCGAACTCAAATATATAAAATAGAAAAAAGCCGCTTACCCTTCCACTGGGGAAGCTTGAGCCACCCAGAGTTTGGTGTACTTGCTTGGTGAATATTGGAACTATCGAAACGATTAACAGACTTGCAGTTTTCTGTCACCCAAGCATTAGCTAAGCTCTTTGGGTACTACTGGCTTTCCATTCTGAATTAATAGTTATTATTTATCAATTAACTTCATACAAAGTGTAGTGAACCAAACAGACATTTTTGGTGGTGCATTGTATGTGCGCATATACAGGCATGCACTAGGCCTGCAAGTGCATGCTTCCTCTGGATGGATGTATAGCAACTGGTCATAGCTGAGGTAAAGTGGTCAGGAGAAGAGAGAAGAACAAGTTAAGTGGGCACCCATGCTGCATTAATGAGGGGGATGACAAAACCTGGCAAACCAAGCACATAAACCACAGGCCCCTGGAAGGTCTTCAAAGGCTCGACTGGCTTATCAGCTGGTGGGGAGCTAACCCGATATGACAAGACATGGCACCCACTCCGAGGGAACGAGAGCACCTCGCCTCCCCACGCACTCTCTGGTGCGAGAGCATGCGTGTATACGTGGGTGAGTGTGTTCTGGAAGAGGTGAGACATGTTTTTTCATGTGCATGAAAATGTGGAAGTGTGTCTTTGCATGTGATAACAGCACAGCATTACTATACGCTCGAAGGGAGACAATCCCTGCTGAGCGACTAGTGTGAAAGTTAACGTGTCAAATGAATTATGCTCCAGAAGCACAGCTTATGCGCATCAACAGTTCTTAAACATTGACCAGGTGAGACTGGCTCTTTAATCATTTGTTGCTTGTTGGCCACAAAACCAAACAGCATTTACCAACAAGCAGCAACAGCACAGTGCAGAGAAAGCACTAGAGGAGATTTTTGCCTCGAGGAGTTTTGAGTGGCATAAATATTTCACACACATTGGTGTATCACATGAATATCATGGCCTTATGAAGCACTGTGTGGCCATAAAGTGGAAAGACGACAGCTGATTGGGTGTAAGTGCACCGTGGATCTTGAACACAATACAAATACTAAATATACAAGCTTTATGTTCTCTGTTAAAGAGTAATAAAATGTTTTCCCGTCTACTCTTTTGTTGTTTGGGCTAATATTTAGACCTCCTTCTTAATAGGCAGAAACATGTACTTCCAGATCTTTATAAGGGAGAAATGTAACCAACAGTAAATGAATGCTGTAATTAGCAGAATAGTTGTGTTTTGGGTTTTATTTTTCCATGGTCAATTTTTGGAGAATGGGTTTTTGGTCCTGAAAGAAACCACCACCAAAAGAGTACAGTTACGTCTTCCAACTAAACATGACACCTTTTGCTTGCAAACTCCACAAATTAATATGTCCCAGAAAAGGGCTGATGCCTTTGTGGGATAATGCCAATGAGAACCCGTTATGAAGGCTTACCTCTTCTCCACCTCACCTCCACTCCCTTACCAATCATGCAATACATTTTAACCCAAAGCCCAGTGGCACTTACTTGGGAATCCAGATAAACTTGACAAACAAGCCAATGTGCCCAAGTCACCTGAATTTCCCTCATGATTACTGCACATTACTCTCAGCGCAATAAAAGATGGACAAAACATTGACTTAGGCTTTGTTTAATGCTTGGTAGGTCTATTTTTGCCTAAATACTGCTGTAAAATTAGTGGTTCATGAGATAAAGCACACAGTTGTAATCCATGTCAAATTTCAGAACATATCTGTGTGAACTCAAAAAATAAGCCGCTGTGCTGAAGAGGTCTGATTCTCCCTTATTACTGTACATTACACTTAGTGCATTAAAAGGTGGAAAAAAACATAAAATCTGGGGTGAAAAAAATGCATTTATTTCCAGATCAGATCCAGATTAATTTTATTTCTATGTGTTTATGTAGACTTGGGTTTTTTTTACCACTTGGTAGGTACAGAAGTAAACATTGTAGTGAAATTTGTCTTACACGTATAAAATTAAATCAATTTTAACATGGCTTTCCCAGTAAGATCCAGAAGTACCATTCATATTTGAACCACAAACCTGAAATTAAAGTTTGGTGAAGCTTCTCAAATTCTGTAACGAGTCATTTTAAAATGTTGCAAACCTCTACAGTGGACGTAGACTCGGCACGACCAGCTCAAAACTATAAACTCTCCTGACTTTCATCTGGGAGACATAATAAACTTTACAAGCAACTTGCTCCTTTTCAGATGGCCATCATCACACAAACACCAAATGACAGCAGAACACAACATCCCCTTGGCAGATCCAAAAACCATCCTTCTCTGATGGAAGATGATCGGGCACAGTTAACTTTCACAATAAAGATCAAAATTTCCAAATAAAGGATAAATATTAAAAGAAATGCCTTGAACTCCTATTATGGTAAGAAGAATTTCATTAATGACTCTCAGTGAATTTGAACTTTGACCCCATATTCTCATCATGTTATCAGATCTTCTATCCATCATAGGTATTATAGGTGAAGATTCAGCAAACAAGTCAGCTCCTGTAGTGATAACAAGATTTATAAGGAACAGATGGATGGCCGCATTGACAGAATACCTGAAAAAGTAATGCCTCCGCAGCAGAGGCATAAAATATTTTTCAAAAATGAAATGATAAAACACACAAATAACTAACATCATATCCAAACACTGGCCTTCCAAACCTTGTATAAAGCAAGTTTGGAGGAGATTCAAGGAATGTGGAGAGAGAAGAAGTGGGACACCGCTCTTCAATTATATTAATAGGCCTCTGTCAATTAGAAATGTTCTTTTTGTCCAGAAGTCTAAACACATTGAAAAATAGGGTCTTGCTTGTTTCCCGCTTCTTGCGTCCTCATTTCCTCTCATATTATCCAAAATAAATCAATCCATCTGGATAAAACAAACTGAATTTGGCAGGGAATCACATCTGATTTTGACCAATTACCCACGATAATCACTTCAAGTTATGCATCTAATCATGTCCATTTCAGACATTCACAGAAGCGTAGAGGTCAGCTGGGGCTCTTTCAGATGTCAGGGGTTATTAGCTCCTATTGAGTGGAAACTGAAGACTGATCTAAATCTCTCATGTCTAGCTATTGATCTGTCAGCTTCTATAGTGGCAGAGAAAGAGAGAGAAACTCAGTTTATTTATAGGTATTCCATCAGACAGTGACACTGACATGTGTCTTGTTGCTATCACACATCCTGTCCGGCAAAGTGATGCCTCCCCTCTGCTGTCTCCTCAGCTCGTCATCACCACCCTTGCAGGGACAGCGGACGCCTTTGCGCGTCTTCAGCTACAGGCGGCGGGCTGAAAATATGTCTGCATACAGTATGTGTGATATTTACGTGCGTCAGTGACTACGTATACAGTATGAGCCTGTGTGTCAATGTGTGGATGTTTTTGTCTCTTTTGATTGGAGATCTCCAGGGTGACCCTCAGCTGTCAAAATTCATGCATTTAAGACTTGCATTGCTTGGGTAGCCCACTTCTGAGACTAGTGCCCCATGCTCTTAATCTTTTGATTAGGCTAAAAGAAAGGCAATCAGTTGAGTTTAATCCCATGAAATCAAAGCTGTGGGCTTAATTTGCTCCACACCCTTACTGTCCATGTGTGCGTGTGATGACTATTCACTGTGAGACAAAACAGAAAAGATTAGTGACATTTCGAGATGGATTAACTGGAGGCTATTGTTTGCCTACAGAATGCTGTGTTGCAACTCTCCAATGCGTTCATGCATAGTACATATGTTTTTTATTTAGGAGACAAATCTTTTTAATCATCCTTTACCTCTAGGTTATATAGCTAATCAAGGCCAGGAACCAAACTACAAAGTACATGGACATTAAAACTGCCCATGTATGAATTTGAGAAGGTGCCACAGGTTTATTTTAGCTTCCAAGAGTGAGCCATATTATATTCAGCATTTTTCCAATTCTAAGAGGACCAAAAAAAAATTTCCTGATATCTCACACTTGCCGGCAGTCGTGGCCCTTGACATTGAAGGTCAAGGGTCATAACTCTCGACTGATTCAGGGATGAGGCACTACATTCCTCTAGATCTACGAAACCATTTTCTGCTTGCTTAGAAGAAGATGGTGGAATTGCTGTGTATTTATTTTAAATAACAGTCCACAAAACTGCATGATCCCCTTTGTCTGAATACATTCCAGTACAATTCAGCCATTTAGATGAGATGATTGGTTCTGGGGATTAGAAGTCCTTTGCTTGGAGGAATTATGAATATTTACTTGCTGAGTTAAATCATGTTCTAGTCTACAATAACAACAAAAAAAAAGGCATTTTGGAAAGGTCAGTGAAAACAGTAATTTAACATGTGAGTTTGGATAGCAGATCCTCAGATATGTTGCCTATAAACGTCTGCATGTTATCAACATGATACCCCCCAGTACCCACGAAAGGCTTTGCAGAAGAGGCTTATGAGATGGCAGGCTTTACCTCGCACAACCCACAACCCACCGCAGTGTGTAAACAAACACCAAAGGGCATTGTGGGTAGAGAACGTCCTCCCAGAGCCCACGGCCCTCTTTAACCCCATTCCTCTCCTGTTACCACGGTTTCACCGCCATAAACCCCATAGCAGACTCATTTGCATAAATCTGCATTCTTTTAAAAGCCTGTCTGAATGACTGCTGAGCTGGCACAGGTTGTGCTTATGTAAGCAGAGTCTAACAGCAAGCAGTTAGATGGTAAATACAGGGGACGTTCCTTCCATAAGTACAACACTGAAACCCCTTTATTATCAGCCTCTGAAAATCCCATCATGCATGTGGGTTCTGATGCAATCTGCAAAGCAGGGCTTTTTCTTCCAATCCTGCAAAAATAATATTTTCTTTCCAATGACATCATACAGTGGTTTCATTACTGTTTACACCAATATTAACCGCCTATGATTTCATTCTAATGCAAATCAGAGAGAACAAGAGGGAAGACAAGACTCAGCTTGTGACTGTGCTGTTTAGTCTAAGTGTTGACAACATCTGTCTTGCTCTGGTGTTTATGTTGACTATATCCCATAACAAAGAATTACCTGTGACAACAGGTAGGAAATCCCAAAAATGACTCTGCAAAAGAATATAAGTAAGCAGGGTTTAAATCAAGAAAGATCTCAGATCTGGTGGCTGTGACGGGCCCAATGAGGAGGTCGTGGAAGGTAACGCTGCATTCCATTAACACAACCCACCCACCACAACATAATGCATACTGTCTGGCACAGGCAAGCATGCCGCAGCAGAGCTGCATGGGTGCAGCTCTCACTACTACTTCTGTGCAGACCAACTTCTGCTGGTGAGAGGGTAAAAGAAAGTGATGTAGGATTTAACTCTGTTCATAAGCAGGGAACAAATATTTAGTCAGGGTTGGCTCAGTAGGCATAAATCCTACAAAGAAAAGCCCCTAGTCCACAAAAAGTAAACTCCAACTGTATTTTCTGCAGAATAAGTAGTGTTTTCCATGATCAGGGACAAAATCTCTCAAATGAAATAACTAGGATTAAAAAAAAAATCCATGCAGTGGTTTCATCTGGAGGTGTACCAACTATCAACTGACCACTACAGGATAAAAGGGGCTATTAGCACAGTATCTGCCACAAAGGGAAAAAGATCTTATGTAAGAGTTGTCCAGATAGACAGTTATCTCATCCAAACCACAGCTTAAAATTGGATTGATGTTGGACCAGAGTTCCGAAGCCTTTCACTCGCTCTGACAACAGCGATTTGAGATGCGGTGAAACTAAGCGAAGGCGACAGCACTTATACTCTGCAGTCATCAGGAAAAAAGGCCATTAGAAAGGAAACAGGAGAATGACAGCGAGGCGTACAGCAGGGGGACAGGAGATACTGTGCAGACAGGACAGAAACAGGCATAATAACAAAGGAAATTTTATTACAGCCCATTATGAATGGTTAGAGCTGGCTGGGCTAGTCTCCACTACAGAACTATTCATGCCACTGATATTATCCCTTTAAAATTCTTTCAACTCTAAGTAAAACTGACCAACGTGCCTGGCTTTGAGATGTCTGCATCCATTTTTTGCAAGACAGAACAGTTTGTAACAAGTCCAAACAGGGACATGCTGCTAACACACACATTCACAGACACAGGATATGTTTAAGCCTTCTCTAACACAGCATTGTGGTGAGTGGCAGCAACAGCAAAGTAACATTCTAATCTTGGAAGTGAACACACACATCTTTTCCCTTTGTGATAGCAAGAGGACTCGACTGTTCCAGAGAAAAAAGAAAAAAAAACACTTGTTCATCTAATATTTGAGTGTGTGAAAGATGAAGTAAAAGGTGTAAAATTTCAGGGAGAAGAGGAATCAAGTGAGCGTAAATGCCAGCGACCTCAGAAGAAGAAAATCTTACGAGCTCTGACAAGCAAACATTAGGCTACACTCCTGGTTATTTTTGTCGCCCGTCAGGCTGACAGAGGGGCTGCACTGAGAACTTGTTTTCTTCACACGTCTTCTATTCAGTTGGAGCTGCCAAGCATTTCCAAGTGTCTAATTGTATCCAGTTGAAATTGACCTAGAGCCCTGTGTCCTTCAAAAATGGTACAGTCATTTCTTCATAGCTCTGAATCAATATCATCTTTAATAAAAATCCCCATGCTGTCTTCAGTTAGTGCTGAAAATTTTTTATCAAAAAGGTGGTGGTTTTGCAGTATTATTTTTTTATCTTATAAAATGAGTCTGGATCTTCTGGTCAGGAACAACTGCTTTCATGGGAGAATATGCCAAAAGTATTTTGTTTTCAGTACAAAATACAAACCTCAGTTCCAAAAAAGTTAGTGTGTAAAATGTGAATAAAAACAGAATACAGCAAGTTGCACATCCTTTTCATCCTATATTCAACTGAAAACAGCACAAAAACAAGGTATGTCATGTTCCAGCTGCTAAACTTATTTTTGGACATATACACACACATACATTATAAATGTAATGCCTGCAACACATTCCAAAAATTTTGGGACAATAGCATGCCTACCACTGTCTATATCACCTTTCTTTCTAGCAGTCTCCTTGGTCATGTCTTGCTGAAATAAGCAGGGGCATCCCTGAAAAGAAGATGTCATCTGAATTGATGCATATGTTGCTCCAAAACCTGTATGCAACTCTTAGCATTAATGGTGCCTTCACAGATATGCAAGTTACCCATGCCAGGGGCACTAATACACCCTCATACCATCAAAGGCTGGCTTTTGAACTTTGCATTAATGCCCTTTATCTCTTTAGCTCGGAGTTTCTGAAACCAAACTGAAATTTGGTCTTGTCAGACCACAGCACACTTCCACTTTGGATCAGTCCATTTCAGATGAGCTTGGACCTGGAGAAGTTTCTCGATGTTGTTGATATAAGGCCTTCACTTTGCATAGCTATAGTCATACAGTCTTATAGCTGTAGTCACATAGTCTTAACTTACATTTGTAGATGCAACGACGTACTGTGTTCTTGCTATTTGCATTGAAGTATCCATCACAGAATGATGCCAATTTTTAATGCAGAACCCCCTGAGGGATTGAAGGTCATGGGCATCCAATGTTAGTTTTCAGCCTTGCCCCTTATAAACAGAGATTTCTCTGTCTTTTTTTAATTTTTTAACGATATTACACAGTGTAGATAGTGAAATCTCTAAATTTCTTGCAATTGCATGTTGGGAAATGTTTATAAATTGTTGGACTATTTAGCCACTTAGTCTGTCACAATGAGGAGAATCTTGCACCATCAGTGCTCAAAAGAGTGTGTTCTTTTTATACCCAATCATGGTATTATCACCTGTTACCACTTAACCTACTTACCTGAGGAATATTCGAGGTGTGTTTTGAGTATTCTACAAATTTCCCCGGTCTTATACCATTTTTTTGTAATGAGTTGCAGGCATTAAATTCAGGATATGTATATATGTCCAAAAAAAGAAGTTAATCATTTTGAACATTAAATATCTTGTCCTTGTGCTGTACTTATGGATTAAAAAGAATTTGTAAATCACTATAGTCTGTTTTTATTCACATTTTACACAGCGTCCCACCATTTTTGGAACTTGGGTTTGTAGGACTTTGAAAAAGTTGGAGAGAAATAGTCAGTGGTGAGAAATACCATGCTGTGCCTTGGCAGGGTGCTAATACTTTGCAAAGAAGCCCGATCAATAAAGTAAGCAGCTCCAGTCATGTGAGAGTGATTAATTATGCCAGTAAACACTTAACTGCAACTAATGAATGGCTTCACAAAGTAGTGTTGTTACAAACATCAACTCTATTTCACCCTTAAGGCAATTTATGCCCATGTCGACCAACTTTAAAATTTAGAGCATTAAATTCCGTCGGATGATGGAGTGGATTAAGGCATTATAGATATTCTGTAGCCCAGCATGGAGGGAGAATTTAAAATGTCATCGTACAGCATGCAGTGGTATATCATAAGGTTCCCAATTCCATAAGTGCCAGTGTAGCAATGACACGCTCCATCCTTTTAATAGGCCTAAACCCTGGCTCTGAATTTACAGCCATTAGGTTTATTAGTGTCGCTTGTACACATGCACACACATGCACAAGGGGAGAATCACAGGAACAAATTCCATTAGCAAGTAAGACGAGAGGTTTATGGCCAGATGGTTAACCTGCCTTGAATCAGCCTACAGTAAGACACACACACATAAATACCTCATAAAGCTTAATGGAAACTCATCAACTGGTAATTTTATTATACAAGACCTCCCTGGCACCCCATGTCTGGTCGTCAAGTCACTGTATGATGCATGGTTATCATCTGCACGGCAGGGCGGTTACAGAAGCAGTTTGGTTTGAAGCCTCCTCTGATGGGGGCTGAATCAGAAGACTGTTTTATATCACTCTAACAGATGCCATTTTTGAAGACTTTTTTGGGGTCTGGCTGCAATAAATAAAATGTAAAAGAAAAAAAGGGACCGTTTTTCACTGGAAAATTATAACTGTGGCAGAAGCTGTCACGGGCTTCTGAAGCCACTAAACTTTAGAAGATGGTTAAATAAAATATGCTGACTACTGAAGTAATAATTTTACCAACCATCATCGTATTTTTATTTGACAAATCCCTCAAAACTTCAAAGACTTCATGCTAAAATCATTTCTAATTGTCCAAACGTAACAACTTAACTATAGATTTAAACAATGACATCTCCACATTAGATAGAGCAACATTCAGCCCACTTTGGCAGGCAACATCTACTACTTTGATTAACTTTTGACTAATTTGCTGTTTATTCATCTTCTAATGAGTAAAATTAGAAGTTGATAAAATGGTTTCACACTGTAAAAACAGCTGTATAAATGTTTTAAGAGATCATTAAAGGGGGGGCTATTATATTTCTTTTTAACTCCATATTTATATTCTTTAACTCAACTAAAGTAGCTCTGAATGTTGAAATTAATCCATATTTATCTATATTGGTCCTTGGTGCAGTCCTTCAGTTCATTTGCTGTCTGAAACAAACTGTTTTAGTGCCCAGGGGTGTTTCCAGGATTTTTAAAATGAGGTGGCACAACCATCAAAAATAAATATGAAACAAAAGCACTTATAAACGAGTTGAAAATTCAGTGAGTTGTAATTATTTTAAAGTCTACAGGCCTCCTGTCTCCATAAACTCGTATTAGGAGTAATAATATAAAAGCCGCATTGAAGCACAGGATTTAATGGTAGTTAGTAGAGCTAATAAAACAGGGTCTGATTATAACAGTAAATATGCTTAATTTGGTGGTGGAATTAAGTAACACTGACTCACTGATGCACTGTTTGTTTGCAGTTTACAAAGTAAAGGAGTTAGGGAATGTATCAGTGGACCAAACCACTGTGAGTACATGAGGGGGAGTCCATTTTTCAAAATGTACAAATGTATTGTTTTCTATTCCATGTTTTCCATTTATAATAAAATGAATAGCTTTCACTGCATACAATATTATTTAAAATTCCATAGTTTATTTACTATAAAGCTATATTTACAGTGAAGCATTGAGTTGTATTTCACAGACCAGTGATTGCATTGAGATTACAACACAATCTTTTAAAAATATTTGTTTGTTTGTTAGCTTGTTTGTTTGTTTTGGGGGTACCCTCCCTTCAATCCAACACTCTTCTGATTGGCTGCCCTTTGTAGAGAGAATATTTGAACAACAGGGGTGCTAAGACATCTACAACCACAGGAAAAAGCACCAGACATGGGTCAAGAACAAAAGCAGGACTAACTTTAGCTTGGCGAGAACAGTTAGGTCACACGCTGCTTGGCCTCCATTGTCGTTTGTGGAGCCAGCTGTCCTTTGGAAGCCGCCATGTCAACTCAGATTAGCAGTGAGTGACACAGATCACAAGAAGACAGCGGTGACCAGGTGGGCCGTCTGACTCGGCTGATCTTACTAACAGGCCTACAGTAAAACATAGGGTGGGTAGCAGTAAATCTCCAACAGAATCCAGGTGGGGGAAAAAAGGCTGTGGCGAGTCAAAAAGGGAACTGTAGGAAGAGGCTGATCATGACAAATAAATTCTGATACATTTACAGCTGAACAAACTGCACAGCACCTCAAAAAACAGGGTGGTAAATCATTCTAACTGGATTTAAAACAGCCCTTAGCCTTTTTGTTTCATTTCTAAACGGTGGCTTCTCAAACCTCTAATCAACTTACTGTAAAAGCTCCAGATTAGCAAACAGGAACATATGTTAGCTTTTTGTCCTTGACAAAATTTTCATGTCTGTCTGTCTCTGGTCAAAAATTCCACTTAATCCAATGTGTTCAGCAAGAGGAAGCTTCTCTGGCTGGAGTTTTCCTGTTCTGCCTTTGCCTCTGTGCTCCATGAGTTCCTCACAGCTTTAAACATGCACACCAGACTAAATGGTGGGTGTAAATTTTCCGTAGGTGTGAATGTGTTAGTCTTCTCGTCTTTGTGTCAGCCATGTGATAGACGGACCTTTCACTTAGTGTGCGATGGGAATGGTTCCAGCTTCCAGCCAGTCCTGCAGAGGAATGGATGGATGGACGGTGGATGGTGTTCAATCTTAGTGTTCAGCGCAGTGACCAGAAAGAAAGATGCAAGACGAGCTTCTAACTGCACAAAGCTAACATACTGAATCTTAAACCACTGCAGGCTGATAACTGACACCAGCTTATTTGTCTCCTTCACTACCTTAACTGTTAGCTTAATATATATTTAAAGTGTTTCCTTGCCAACCTCTGGGGAAAAATATGCATAAAATTCCCAATACTGTCACACACCCACGAAATGAAATAACTGAAAGGGAAAGAGCCTGATTTCCCTTTTCAATGTGTGGAATACGACCTTTAATTCAACCCTTCTGTCACATTTTTCTTTCCACATGTGGAATCCCATGAGGCAACTCAGGAAAAGGGTATCTTCACAGACACAGACTTACATAACGAACTCAGTGTTTTTTTAACAACATAATGATAACAGGCTGCACTCACTGCACCTTCTTCCAAGTTCCTGTCAGCGCACTATTCTTATTGAGATTCCACAGAAATTTAAAGGCTCAAAGAGGTCCCACCCAAGAGCTGTAAACATCTGCAGCCTTGCAGTAATCATAATTCCACATTCCATATTTCACAGTGAAAGCTATAACTCAGACAAAAACATGTAAAAGAAAAAAAAAAAAGTCAAATTCAGACCACCATTGAGATATCTGATGATAGCAAAGCAGTTAAGAAGCTGGAGCCACTCCAAGATGGATCAGTTGTGAAACACACTCATAGTAATGTGCAAAGTCTATCAAAGCCCAGCTACAACAGAGATTTGCATAGTGTTGTATTTGGTGGATTAAGCTGCTGACAGGAATGTGAAAAAGCAGCGTACTAGCCTGACCTTTAAAAACAGTCCATCTCACTGAGTTGACGGATTTATCTGGCATTGTGACATGGCCTCAGTGGCTTCTCAGTTAAAACGGCAATCATTCAAATCAGTGCCATGGGAGTATTATCGATAAGCCAATCATTGCCGTGACCAGGGCTAACATCACTGTCAAACCGCTGTTGAGCGCTGACAAACTGTGCAGTGGGGCATTGATCCCCAGTGACTGGTTAGTGAAAATCAAACTCCTTCCTACACAGAGCCTACAAAGCTGACATTTCTGCAAGACATGGGCAGTTATTTTGGAGACCCCATCTGGATGAATGAAGAAAGAGTCGTGGCTGTAATTTCATTGTTCACTGGGACATAAAACTCCATGTATTAAATCTCAAGTCAATGCCACCATCTTCCCAGAAGTGGACATCGCAGTAAATTCATCCCAAGGTCAGACTTTGCAATGCACAGAGAAACTGAAAAAAAAAAACCAAAGAGCTACATCTCAGCCTCTACATGCCTCAGTTAGCATGTTTGTTAAAGGTCATGAGAGTACAATTAGAAAAAGACTGAACAAGTTGGGTTTGTTTGCAAGGGTTGCCAGGAGAAGCTATTTCTCTTTTGAAAGAACACGGCAGCACAACTTAAGTGTGCAAATTTGCATCTGAACAAACCACAAGACTTGTGGAGTAATGTCCTTTGGACAGATGAGACCAAAGTGGAGATGTTTGGCTATAATGTACAATGTCACATTTGGCAAAATCCAAACAAAACATATCAGCATGTCATACCAAGTTTCAAGCACAGGTGTGGAGGGGTGATTTAGGCTTGGTTTGTAGCCACAGGATCTATTCTAGAGTCAAATGTGCGGCCATCTGTCCAGCAGCTTGGCCAACATCTGGTCATGCAACAGGACAATTATGTCAAGCGTACTAGCAAATCTACAACAGACTAGCTGAAAAAGAAAAGAGTCATGGTGTTGCAATGAGCCAGTGAAAGTCCAGACCTCAACCCAACTGAAATGCTGTGCCGGGACTGTAAGAGAGCTGTGTATAAAGGAATGCCTGCAAACCTCAATGAACTGAAGAAACGCTGTAAAGATTAGTCGGCCAAAATGGATGCTAGTGATCTTCAGGTCCTCAGGCAGCATTGTGTTCTTATTCATATTTTACACAGTATCCCAACCTTTTTGGAAATGGGGTTGTATATTAAGATTGATTCCTTGACGTTCTTATGAAATACTTTGGATTCTTTGGATATTTGATAGATAAAATTCTAAGGAATCACTGATTAGATTCCAGTGGTATGCAGGACAAAATGCAACTTGCACTGTGAACCTTGCATTATAAAACACAGTGATACTGTGGGAGGTGTGTGAGCAGAGATAAAAAGCTTTCTCTGGTAAAATATTTACCTCTCTGAAAATGAAAGTACGTTAAGTCTGTGCCAAGTTCTCTTTCAGTGCTTAGCAATGTGCACCGTTTAGTGTTCTGCGGGTATAGTGATATTTCTAGCTTTTCAGTCTGATGTTTTTCCTCAGCAGAAGCAGCTGAGGTTAGTGTGAATAACCTTTTTTTTTTTATTTGTTAGCGGTGATATCATCCCCCTCTTTTATACTTTTCTTTCCTCCTTCTCATCAGCTCTACCAACATTTCAGCCTTCTTACACCCCTCTCCCTGCTTTTCACTCAAGCTTATGTTTCTACATATGAGTTCAGGTCTTCTCCCCTTACCCTCCATAACCACATTCCCGACTCTCATCCACTTCCACTCACCCCATTTCTCCCTCTTTCACATTTTTCTTAACTTTCATAATTTCTCAGATTTCCCCTCATCAGCTGACGGCCACTGACGCAGACTTTCCGCTCATTTGCAGAACCACTTTCCCGCGAACTGCTTGTCTATGCTTTCATTTTACTTTGTGGTTTTGTATGACAGTGTTATCTCATCCAGGATTTCACAAACAGTCAATTATTAACTTCTGTGTGGAAACTGCTTACACTGTACTTTTCACAGTGTTCCATGTTGCATAGACACTCCACCTTATGCAACCTAATTTGAAGAAATACTAAATTGCTCCCACACTGTGCTTCCTTTCCATCTTTTTCCATTTAATCCCTAATGTTAGTGTTTGTTGCACATGTGCTGTAGAGGCCCTATAGGTATACAGTACACATTCCTGCTTGAGGAAGCACTGATTTAAAGTGACCAGCTGCAGGAAAAAGCCTCCATCTCAATACATTCCTATGCAGCACGACTCAACTTGTTATAAAGTTTCTCAAAAACAAAAATAACCAAAGCTGACAGAATAAACTTGTCAAAATGTACATTAAGATGTACAGTAGAAAAGAGCACAGCTAAAAGCGATGCCTCTCTGTGGAGAAACTGTGGTAAAGCACACCCCATACTGCTGAATAAAAGGGTATAGTATCCTAGCAACTGGCAAGAAGGGAACGCTGCTTGCTCTGCAGTGTCCTCTGTTGCTGCTGGATCTTCAGCCTTGCATCCTTCTCACCGAGGTTCTCCTCAGCAGCCCTCTCGGAAACACTTGCCTCCTTTCTCTCACTCTTTATCCTTCTACTTCCTGTTAGGAAACTCTATTGCCCCTCAATAAGGGTACTTTCATCAAGTGCACATGCCATTTAACACTGTTATGTCTTCTGAGGGGTTGCAGGAGCGCCTTGGTTTATTCAGTGCCTATCACACGCAGGGCTACGTGCCACGTATTTAAAAGACTGGTGGGCAGAGATATAGCACTGGAGCCTGCTCTTCAAATCCTTTTTAACAGAAGCCCTCCCCTTCAAACCCTCTGTCATGTTTGAGATCCATGGCAGAGCTACATCAGTGGTTTAATCCTCTTCCATGTTTTGTTGACTGAGAGGAGATTTAGCAAGGAGTGGATATATAGGAGACAACATACAGTGAAATGTCTCCGGAAATTCCCCATGGCTGAGTTTGTTACTCAATTTGCTCCAGATTGTCGTAGGTGCCTGTACAGACAGCCACAGGTCAGATGAGATTCCTTAAGAAAATGAGATTTTAGAATGTGACAGCAGGGGTTTGTTTACTTGACAGCAAAAACAAGCAAAAACTACCAGGATAAATTTCATGAAACTACATGGAGAAATGGGACACAGGCAGATGAAAGAACTCATCAATTTGTTGTGAAGATTATTAATCGCTTTCCTTGAAAAGTCCCAAAAAAGCACTGGCCTCGATGAAGGACAAATTCTGTAAGTGCCCTTTGAGTTATTCTGTGCAGCAGTGTCTGCATATGAGGATGTGTGGGGGTCAATGAGTTCACTCACACAGCCAGCACAGAAAATGTCCCAGTGGCTGCAACATTTCCATATGTTGCAAGAATACTATGCTAAAGTTACAGTTTATGCAAGTCCTCGCTTGAATTTTGACTACTAGAATTTTAGACATCTAGAGTTCTAGTTAAACATACCTATATAGACAAAAGTATTGGGCCACCAACACATGACACCTACAGAAGCTTTTATGACATCTCATTCTAAATTCATAGGCAATGATATGGAGCTGGTCTCCCCTTTTCAGATATAACAGCTTCCACTCTTCTCGGAAGGATTTCTACAAGATTTAGGAATGTATTTGTGGAAATTTTTGCACGTTCATCCAGAAGAGCATTTCTGAGGTTAAACACTGGTGTTGGATGAGCAGGCCTGTCTCCATTCTAGTTCATGCCAAAGGTGTTTGATGGGGTTGAGGTCAGGGCCCTTTGCGGGCTAGTAAAGTTCTTCGACACCAAACTCATCCAACCGTGCCTTTCTGGACTTTGTTTTGTGGACTGAGACACAGTCAAGGTGGACCAGAAAAGAGCCTTTCCCAAACTGTTCCCACAAAGTTGGTAGTATAGAATTGTCTAAAATATCTTCGTGAACAGAAGCATTAAGATTTCCCTTCACTGGAACCAAGAGGTCTAAGCCAAATCCATAAAAATAAGCCCATAGCATTATCCCTCCTCCACCAAACTTTAAAGCTGGCACAATGCAGTCAGGCAGGTAATGCTCTCCCAGCATTCGCCGAATTCGGACTCATCCATCGGACTGCCAGACAGAGAAGCGTGAGTTATTTCCACAAAAAAACATTTCAATTGCTCCAAAGTCTAGCTGTAGCATGCTTTACAGCACTTATCCGACACACGGTGCTTGGTGATGTAAGGCTTGCATGCAGCTGTTTGGTCATGGAAACCCATGCTATGGATCTCCAAGCACAGTTTTTGCGCTGATGTTAATGGCAGTGGAGGTTTGGAACTCTGCAGTCACTTTTACACACTATGTGCCTCAGCACTCAATGACGTTCTGGGACTTTGAGTCGTTATGGTTCCTAAATGCTTCCACTTTGCAACAATACCACTTATCCATGGTTCTAGACAATATTATCATTTGTTTACCATTATTATTAGTTAATTTCACCTATTAGCTTACTTTTAGAAAGCTGCTTATCCATTACTTTTAGTTTGACTTTTCTGGTTAAATTTGTTTAGATCAGTTACTCAGTTCTTTAATTGATTAAAATAATTGAGCTAATTTTTGTATGTATCTCCTGTGAATGCATTTCCTGTGGTATATAACCAGTGGGTCCTTCTGAGGACCTGCTGGATAGATACCACTGTTTAAGACATACTCTTTCCCTGATTATGATGTTTTTGTGGCGCCTTGTGGGAAACACTCCAAATGAAGTGCTAGCCGGCCTCTTTTGCCCTGCAAGCAGATGTCTGACTAAAAATGTGCTGATGCTGAGCTCTTCCAAAAACAGCAGCAGAGTACAGATCAGAACCAACTAGGCCGTAGAGCTGGGGAGGAGAAATAGGCTGGCTATAATTGGCTGTCATAAGTGTCATCTCCTCTCAGTGTGTGAGTGAGAAGAGTTTGAAATATGTTGCGTGATGCCCCTCTGAAGATGAATAACTGGCTCCATTTGCCTCATATGACACCTACCAACTTTATACGAAGCTTGAAGCCCATCTCTGTAGAGACTGACTGTAAAAGAAGCAAGAGAGAGGCTAATTTCTCTTCCCTCTGTCGACCATCAAACTCTGTCACATCCACTTTTAAGAACCATCACTGTAGCTAACCAGAACTGGACAGCCTGTGCTTAATCAGAAATTATCTGTACATTGCTGAACCCAAAGCTAACTCTGATGGATTCAAAGAGGATCGGAGGAAGACCCAGGAACATCTCCAGATTTTTAGATCATGCAGACATCCCCGCTGGATGATCCTTGATCATTAATTCCAGAGCAAATATAAAATACACGCACACAGATGATAAGATAAAATGCATCTGTATCACTCTCCCTTTGTTGCCAGTCATCGATTTAGTCAGGTAAACTCCTCTTCTGTGAGCTTGCATTTCCATGTGATTATCAGCTTCCACTTAAGCGCTTTATCATTGTCACGGTGGAATCAAATGCCCTACGTTTGGCTCAGTTCAAATAAATAATGACTTTAATCAGCCCCTATGATCTGAGGCCAAACTCAGTCAAGTGGGGTGGTCTTAATACCTTTTTGATGGTATGTCAACAGCTGACAGATCATCAATGAGTATTTGTCATGAGAATTGGGATGTGATAAAAGATGAATATTTAATGTGTTACGAACACTTCTGATGTAGTCACAGCATTCTTCTTTTCATCTACTGAACTCCCTCCTTCATTTTTAAGGTCAAAAATCTCCTAATAAGAGACATACATTTCTCAAGACATTTAGATTTAGCTATACGTGTGGCTGCTCAGATGTTTGCATCACTGTCTACCTTGATCACTTCACCATTAAAGCTCTAATGAAAGCATTACCAAATGTTTCAACTGCAGTTTCTTTACAGTGTCCAAGTAACAAGAATTAGTTGAGAGAAATGTGTTTCCCGAGTCCAGTGCCAAACCACAACAGAAATGTTTAACTTACACGGCCCAGCCTGCAAGAGGAAATTAGCCTCCAGAGCAAAACAAAGCAATGTTACCTGAAACCATCCCAAAAAAATTCCTAAGGATGGAGCAACAGTGTTGTAGACTGTACGATTGATTCCAGATGCTTGAGCCGACAGTCAAAACTACACATTATCTCATCCATCTCAACGGCTGACTGCCAGTTTCATTTTTTACATGTGCCCCAGTTATGAAGATCCAACTAATAATGTGATGCTGTTATCATCCAAGCAACAAATCGAGTGTTTCAACATTTCTTTAGTGTGACAACTCTTTCAACAAATTCCAGATTGATTATTTTGGCTTGAAGAGGCCATATTTAAAGAACTCAAGCATTCAAAAAAAAAAAAAAAAAAAAACAAAAACACTT